>NIJG01000024.1:1215035-1263686 GCA_002201625.1 Euglossa dilemma | reverse complement strand
ATGATTATGAATAATGAAATTATATCTCGCGAAAATGTTATTGTTAATTTTCATATTTTTGGGAAAACTAACAAGTCAAACTTTGACTGACTGAAATGTGATAATGATCCTCGAAACTTAAGTCGATACGTACCAGTCACGCCAATCTTAGTAGCAATGGACATCATCCTAGACTTTCACGAAAGTTAACCTAGACATCCGTGGGTTCGGTTCCCTAGAACAGAGATTCTCAGCGTCGAATATGTTCAACTTTCGACGTACACCGTGTAGTTTATGAATAATCGATATAAATATCTATACTTCGCGTTATTTCTATTGTCATACCGTATAGTTGTACCATAGTCAATTCCATCAGTCTACCAATTGACACAGAACGTATATAAAATTCAGAAATACGATTCTAGAACAAAGGATTCCGCGCGACATTCTTCATTAGCCTCGACCGGAAGCTTCCTTCAACAACTGACAGATGTCGCGTGCTTGTAATGCTCGCTTTCATAGACTTTACTGAAGCAGTTCCGTACTTCGTCAAAAAGTGCATAATTGATTCGAACGACGTAACGTGTTCGTAAAATACTCGAAAGAAAACAATACCTGTATCACACCGTTCTCGCGTCTCATTCCAATACCTTGCGCGGTCAATCTAGAATAAGTTTAGGTATCGCTGACAACAATTTGCGAAGATTTCGGTTCTTTAAAATGGTCGAGATATTTAACGAAGTTTAGCGGTAGTAAATCGGCATTACGCGGCAGTTAACGAACCAAGTTGGAATTCCAAGTTAATTAACAATTTTTTTTTTTCGTTTTACTGCCTGCAGTTAAATACCTGTGGCTATAAACTGCAGCCGGTTCTGAGCGTCGGCAACTTCAAGCATCAACGTGTCATTTCAGTATCAATCGGAGCTGCTATTCAACGCAATAATTTACGAACTCGCTTTACCCTTCGAATCAATTACACAAATCAACGCGATCGCGAAGAAGGAATCTCTGGAATTTATCGCGATACGAACCTGGCCGTGAAAGAATGAAAAGACGAGCATCAACACTGCAGTACCATTAATCATCGAAATCGTATTTTTTTCGTCTTAGACAGATGACCAGGTGGTGGGGGCGCGAATTGCATAATTTTTCAAGCGAGAAAATCCCAGCAACTCGCTGCAACGTATCCGACGCGTACACATTTGTCTCGACTGACATAGATTTGACAAATCGTTAAACGACGGGAAATATATACGTGTAACCCCGTTGGAAATGAGTTTTTCCGCCTACCCCACCTCGCCGTGTTTTCCGGCCGCGATTAATCGATAGCAATCCTTAACGCTTTACGACGAGAAGTTCGGCGGAAGTTTCGAAAAGCGTGTAAGTGGAATTCGACACGAATCACGGTGATATTAGCCGACGGGGGAACGTTCCCGGTTGACAATGAACTACTAGCATTCTTTTCAAGGGTTTCGTGGAAAATGGCTTCTGCTGATTGTCTATGATCAAAGTCCCCGCAGATGTAATTTCACGACTGCGACCCTGATTCCTTGTAATGGAACGCGGCTGCCGGCGAAACTTTTTGGGGTAATTACCGTGGGCTTCGTTACGCTTGCGGGTATTCCTATTACTCCTTCGTTTTGTTATTGTTTATACAATGGCGCGAGATATAGGCGTATGTATGTGTGAGCCAGCAGTGAAAATATCTTATATGTATATGAGAATGCACTGGATTATTCTTCGTGCAGAAATAGATTGAATGTGGTCATTCAATTTTTCCATTCGAAGTTCAGTTTTTGAACACGCAATTTGTATACTTTATACTATATGCTATGATGCCTTTCGTATATTTGATAAAATATCGTAAAAATGAATTTCAAATATGAGATATTTTTTATACAACGTAAATTATTCTTTTTTTTCTTTTTCTTTTTTGGGCCAAAGTCTAACTTTCATTATGAAAGTAGACCGTAAGTGTACCAGAGTTTTTGTGTAATATTACAATTTTTTTGTTCGAGATTTTTTTCGAGGAAGTCAATTTGAGAGATTCTTTATTCATATGTACACTTACAGATACGTAGTAAAAGTTGAATGTAAGTATTGAATAATTTTTGTTCATTTTTATTAAAAAATCGATTTCGAATATTTATTGTACATACATGCATTTGTAAGTATAGTTAAAGCACTGTAATGACTTTTGTCTTTGTATACGATGCTTGCGAGATTCTGACGACTTTTTAAGTAAAAGAAGATAACAAAATGGCAGGTTTTAAAATTTCGTAATTAGTCTCTGTTATCAGTGGGAAAACAGAAAACATGTCTGCGAAAGAAGTCCATTTACGGCGTTGCATACTTTACGAGTTCCGACGAGGAAATTGTGTTTTCGGTGAGGTTGTTGTATCAGCTTTATAGAAAGAGGAAAAACTACCAGAGGGATGACAATTATGGAAATTTTTGAAATTAAAAGCGGAACGAAGAAATAACATTTTGCACATCGATAAATAATAATCTTTTTGTCTAATATTTGGTATGAATCCTATTTTTAATTTCTATCTGCTTATTTCACAACAAAAAGAATAACAAAGTTTGCAAATTATTATTCTATTTTTTAACTTTTGCTAGTAAGCAATAGTGTATATATACCTTATTGCATTTTGCATTTTACTACATTTTACATTTAATTAAATTATATTTTATTCCTGGAGCTGTCTTCTTTTATTTGTTCTCTGAAAAGATTCAAGTTGAAACGAAAATTTGGTTAGCTTTTTGTATCAAAGGTAAATATATATATAAAGATTTTTATGATAAACAAGAAAGGAAAAATAAAGAGCGTGAACAGTGTTTTTATAAAAGGAACAGTACAATACTCGAGCGACAAAAAGTAATAAAACAACGAAGTTCCACGTTTTTATTCGAAAAACTGATAGGATTACAAAAGAATCCCTTCGTATGGACCAAAACTAACTTCAAAAAGATTTTTATTGGTATAGAAACGATCAATTTAATACACCCTGTATTCTGTGCCGACTATACGCTCACGTACAGTTGTATTAATACTTTTTGAATATTTTCTAAATATTATAAGACAGATTCTCGCTTTTCAGTCGCCACAAAAAAATACCATAATTCCGTTAATTTGCACCGTCAACTCGTTATTTATTTACCATATAACTTTTAATTTTCTGGATCGTATTTAATCGCATCAGACGCAGTTGCCTTATTGGACTGGTAGAAATCAACGAATTGGTGGAATAAAATAAAATAAAAAGTCAAGGAAAATAAAACGCACCGTACGAACGTATTTTCTTTCCCATTCGATATGAAATAATGAATTTTAATGCGTGCATCGATAGAAATGAACGGATACATTCGACGAAAACCTGCGACTCCCTTCATCGTTGAAGCGAAAAGAAGAGAAAAAAAGAAGAAAAATGGGAAGGAAAATAGGAAAAAAAAGAGAGAGATCGTTGCATGAACAGAGTACAATGTTTCCTCTGACTTCCCTCCATTTTTAACTTTCATTTATTCGACTTTCATATTCCTTTTTTTCCCCCCCAAATGAATTCCATTGCAGTTTCTGAATTCGGTTTCCTCCGACTCTCTCGAAACGAAACGAAACGGGAAACAAACCCTAAAAAAAGGAGGGGAAAAAAGGAAGGAAGAGGAGAAATAGAAGGGAAGAGGAAAAAAGGAATCGAGATGTACGAGAGACGCTGTTTGGATTCTCTCTCCTGCTTCCTTCCTCGTTCTCGTGCAATTCGCTTTTTCATTTCCTCGCTCGACCAAAATTTATGAAGAACGTTCATCGAAATAATAATAAATCGCGCGGGACGGGAGCGTTTGTTACATTTAAAAACGCGTTAGTCATCGGCCGCGGACACGACAGAAATGTCCGGGCATTTGTTCTTATACGCGCCATCCCCGTTGGCATCGTCCATTACTCGTTTCGACGTTATATAGCGAAACATTGATTCATGCCTCGCGACGGAATTTAAGCGCTGTTTGTTAAAAGATTCATCGGGATGTTCGCTACACGGAATTCAATTTGCTTAATTTGCGTCCAGCATCGATTTTATAATGCGGCATCGTAAGAGCGACTGCGTGCGAGAGTCTCGATCAACGGCATATATACATTAACGTGTGAAATTACGTTATAAACTGCAGTAAACGACGTAAAAATTGTATTAATCCCGGTATCGATCATTCCGAGGTTAGTTTATTATCATTTTCATGGTATCGTGAAAATGAGACACGAGGACTCATATGGTATTGTTCATCGTGGATTTTATGTTCGATATTATGCATCGAATATTTATTGACATCCATTTTGTTATCTTCAATGTGTCGTTGATCAGAATTTTTATATTTCGCACTATGCATTTCGCGAATATTTGACGTTAATTTTGTTAATTGCGTTATGGCCAAAACGACAGAAGGGAATTTTTATGAGTGCGTTGTTGATCAACGTTTTTACATTTCGTATTATATATTATATGAATATTTATTAATATCAATTTTGTTGATTATAAAGGTAATTTATTTGTATGTTATCGCAAAAACGAGAGAATTTTTATGAATTTGTTGTTGATTAACATTTTTATATTTTATGTACGTTTTATGAATATTAATCTGATCACGGCTTAAAATATTACTTCGTTGTTTGGAATACTTTTTATACCTTATTTTTGGTTTAATATTAAAATCAAACTTCGAAAGAGATTCGAGGATGAATTAAACGAATTATTTGAAACTCAATCGTGATGAAATTAGGGGGAAAATGGCAAAATATTTAAGAAGAACTTCAACGAGAGGAAAATAAAATTTTTTTAAATGCAGGAAACAAAGGTCCGATGGCGGCTGCAAGCTTTCATGAATAATATATACGTTGGAATATGGAATTACTTTATTATTCTGCATTGTTAATAAATGAAAAAATTGAATTGAATTTATTTATCGCGAATATTTAGAAAATTTTTACGTATCTGCTGTTGACCAGAGTTTTTACATATTTCATCGTGTGTATTATAAATATTAATCGAATTATAATTTAATAATTCATCTTTATTTGTGACTTGTGAAATTTTTTAACGCAGTTTTCCGATTTAATATGAAAACATGCATATGAAACACGTAAAAAAATTTTCAGAGAAGATATTGCAAGAAATTAAAAAATGGACAATATACTGTAATTCATACCAACATACACATTCAATTTGTATTTTGTTTTATATTTTCCAATTCCGAAATAAAATATTCGTATGTGTACTGTAATGAAAAATGAGTATTGCACATTAGCACGACAAAGAAACACAATAACACTAGCGATAAATTTTTATCTTGTTACACAGTACAACGCGTCCTATCAAAAATAACGTTAGTACCATTGCAGATATAACAAGCACAGGACACATGTTTTCAGTCAGCTGAAAAGCAATTACATCCGCAATCGGACGAAAGGCAATTACGAATTATCGCAAAAAGTAAAATAATTTAATATATCTCGAAAAAGCTTCCAACGGCAATCGCCATTTACTTATCGCTTAATCAAACTGAACCAATAGAAATTTAATATTTAATAAATTTACAAAAGGAAAAAAAACAGCATATCTATGACACCGAATAAATATGAAGGAAGAATATCGTCTAATTTTAATCATCATGATAGTTAGAGATATTATAAAAATTGTTCGTTTCAACATGTGGAAGAAGCGGATCGTTAACATACAGCATAATCTCTGGCGCATATCCACCGATGTTCATCAGCCCCGTGAAATCCCTGCTTATCTCAAATTCCAACCTAATAATCGATCTTGCCAGATTGCCGCCATATTCGTAATGCCGAATGTTCTCTTGCCGAAAGAACAGGAACGCTGTAATTTTACTGACGAGTTCATTCGTAGGCGCATCTGCTCTTATCAACCATTTCGCCAATTGTTGCCAAACTGCTGTAAACCCGATTGCTCGAGGGGCACGGTGCAAAAACTACCGTACAAAGTCACGTTCACGGGTTAGCTTACGCAAACGCTAATTGCGGTCATAAAGCTGGTCTATCGCCTCGTACCTAAGATCTGCTCGGCCTCCGAGACGTTCCTGGCGCGGAAAAAGAGCAGAATCCGAAGCATCCTTTAAGAAGCTTTAGGAAAAATATCACGGATTGTAGTCGAACAGTTTTCAAACTCGAACAGGCTAAACAATTCGCCGAGACCTAAGTGGCATTAAAAACGCTGAGGGTGCGATGGCTTGCTAGCGTGATAGCGTGCGCGCGCGCGTGCGCCAATCCACGGGCAGGGTATCAGGAAAGTCGTCGGTATTTTTCCTCGCTGGAAAGTTTTAAGTAAATCTTAGCCGATCCACTTGCGATTCAGCTCGCTGTGGGCCGCTCAACCGAATAACTTACTTTCGACGCCATCGCCAGTTCTTAGAACGATAATGATCCATTAAGAAACTCGGAACTCGGGCATCCCTGTGAATACTACGGGTTAGCTAGAAGGGACGCTTTCTCACGGGGGAAAGGAAAGAAAAAAACGTTAATCGGAGGAACACAGTGCCGGAAACGGCCAAGTCTTTCGACTTTTCATCGAACTGGAAGGAGTCGTCTTTGTGCTTAACGGCCGGTACCAGCATGCGGTACCAATGGGTTGGGGCATGGTCGAAGGGTTGAACGAAACGAACAGTTCGCTACCCGATTCCAGATGAATGAATTTCGTTAAAAGCAGATTTACATTTCCTTCGCTCCTCCTGGCCCAACCTGTCCCTTTCTATTCCGCTTTCTTCTTCTTCTTCTTTACTCTACGTATCCTCGCGTGAACATTTCTTGACATCCTTCGCGTGTCCTATTAGGCTCCGCGTTTCTTCGATTCGTCGTTGATATTTCGCTACGAATTTACGTTTTATATGCCTCCAGGTGGAGTCCTACATGAAACATCAGCCGCAACAGAGGTGGGATCGCAACGACCCCATGGTCCACGCTGATCAACCAGAGAACCTTCAGTGGATCGAGATCAGGGTAAATCTTCAGCCGTTCCATTTCCCGAACGGTCAGCTGAATTTACGATGCAGCGCCCAGATTCCAGGCATATATTCGGCGATAAGCGAGGTGCAGCTCGGCGGTGGACTGCGTGAACCTGTGCCAGAGAGAGGTAATACGAGTTTTATGCTGACTTTGAATGAGAGACTCTGAATGTACAACGCTGACGTCCGGGGCTACCAACGTTTTCGAGATTTTAATCGCTCGCGATGCCGCAACGATAAGGATAACGAACGAATTATTGTAAAAGCTGCACTCTCGAATTCGTACGGCTGCTGGATTTTTTAACATTCTGTTTTTTTAAGGGATTCACGGTCGGTCGCTAAGATATTCGTTAACTTCGACATATTGCGCCGTGTGTTTAATTTCTTCTCCACGACGTTGGTCCCTTTGACGTCGGTTTAATTAACGTTGTAGAGCCCTAAGGTATAATTGAAATTATTCACCGTCAGATTGTTAAAGGGGATATCATTTAAAAATGTAATATTAATTAACGAACAGCGGATTAAAAGTTGATTAAGCCTGCATTAGCGCAGACCGGGAACGGTTCGGTTATAAACTACAAAGACCGGAAACATGTCGCGTTACGTGTAGACGAATGTTCCTAAATGTACCGTGGAAAAGTTTCGAAAGTCATCTGTGTTCTACAATAACAAACAATGCTTGTCGTACAATAGTCGCCATACATAGAGAGAAGTTTCTGTTCCGCGCTCTTAGTTGTCGAGGGGATGAAAGCGCCCCGTGTACGTTGTACAGGATGTTTTTGCTTATCTTAACCTGGAGTATATCCCCATTGGTCTCATGACAGAAACAAACTCGAACAACCAAAACCCTTATTAGTTGCAGCGTAATGTACTTTAAATTATGAGACGAGATTTATTCACCGAGTACCCCATTTAACTTCTCTTTTTACTGTACTTCTTGCATCCCGGAACACTCAAACTTGTCGTAATTATGCGACGGAAGTGATGCTGAAATTAAACGAAACTCGATTTTCATTTTCGATATCACACGATAAATTAACGTAGTTTTTGCCTAAACATCGAAATAAGACTTTGTTTACATTTTACGTAAAGCTAATTTATATTATAAAAAATCTTCTTGTAAAATTTGGAATTTGATATTTATTCATCGAGTATGGAATAAAAATTGATGAAATCGAAAGAAATAGTCGAAGAACATTTACGAATGTTAGCAAAATTATTACAATAATTTATACACCTGTCGTTTATTAATAAAATTCTATTTGACTGGCACAGTTGAGTAAGCTTTAAAATTAATTTTTACTTTTCAATAACTTTTACGTTAGTAATTGCAAATGTAATTTTAGAATACCTAAAGTAGAGATGAATTGTCACGTTTCGATTCCTCAGGAATCGACGCATGAATAGAAAATAAAATATCGTAGAGTAAACCGAAAGAAAAGCCAATTACCGGAGCACAGGCTGAATTTTGATCATTATCACACAGAATTTCGTACGCAAACATTACATCGTACCCTCTTTGACTACACCCCGCAGTCCCTGTGCGAGGACATTCCCCTAAACCAGAGGAGACCCGTCTGAACTAACAGAGACACGTAGCACGGCCGGTAAAATTGAATCACTTAGAAGTCTGTAACATAAGACAAAGAACGGAATCCACCTTTTTCGTCCTCCTGTTTACATTTCATTCGCATTCCCGCGGCGAATCCCCTCGCCACGCGTGTCCGTCCGAACTCCCGGCCAAATTCCGCATAAACCCCGAACACGCTGTTCCTCCCTTCCTCTCCCTTCTTCTTTTTTTCCTTTTTTTCCCTGCTCGATTTCGACACAGTGGCCGGACACACCTGACCCACGTGGCAGCCGCTTGCGGCCGGTGGACGTACGCCGCGGGTAATAGTTGCACGCTCGGGCTGCCTAGCCGAGGATTAGCCGGTCGGTCGCACAGGCTAATAAATTTCGAGAGTTAGGATCCACCCACTCGAAATCGGAAAGGAAACCTCCGGTGCACGCTGCGTCCGCTTCCTGCACGCGACGTCGACGAGATTTAATTGACCGGCCACGGCTAGAGCCCGGGCCCCTATTACCCTCCCTGTGGCTCGTCCTTTGCCCACGCCATTCTTTCCAGCCGGGCTCCACGTCGTTCCCAGAGTGGCATATCCAACCGGAATTCCTGTCGCGACCGACTCTCGACGTCTTATGACGACGCAACGATGCTTTGCCAGGCTGATGTTCCGTCAATGAGCGAACTAGAAACTACGGCAAGTGCGCTGCTTTGTGTGATTAATGGAAAATACGCGGCCCCGACGTTGCCTCTCAGGCAGCTTGCTCGGTACCCGGGCGAAAATTTCGAAGATCGACGAATATTCGATCGAACAGTAGGCTCCGTTATGGGTTTAAATTGATACTTTGAAGCCCCGAATGGGAACTGCAAATTCTTCCTTTGTACATTACGCTCCGGAATTATTTGCATTGCGTGAACGGGATGTTTGTGGTAAGTGGATATTAATAGAATGTCGAATAGTATGTCGAATATCTTGGTTATCTTGAAACTGTTGGCAAGTGTTCATTAATTGTATCGCGAATTTTAATCCCAATATCTTGACGTTATATGCGGGTATATATATTTTTATATGCTGGCCTGTATTTTATTAGTTTTCTTCTGGTCTATTTTGTCCATGTGGCGTTCGAGCAATGTTTAAATACGATTTTTAAGGCGATCGTGCTTGGAGTTAATTTTTTTTTCAACAATTTTGTTTCGTGGCACTCTGATGTACATAGTCAGAGTTTATTGTTTTTAGCTCGTTAGAAATTCATTTTACTCGAGGATGTATCGAACGACACGTGTCAAAAATAGGAGTTTCGAAGAAAAATATAAAAGATGGAGCATAACGAGGACAATAGCGTAATAAACTGAGTAATATACCGGCGTGGGTCCCGCATCGTTGTTGAACTCATGAGCCATTTAGGAAGACGCAGAGTTATATATTTGATGAAAAGGAAAGCTTTATGCATTAGGTGCGGCAAATTTGTGACAAAGACTTCTAAAGAGTTTTAAATATTATATCGCGTTAATTTAACGTTGATGTTAATTTCTGTTAATTTGGATAGAACTATAAAGTTAATATTTAATATTCGTGTTTAACAGCTTTGAACAATTAGTATTTAATTGCAATGCTATAATCCTCCATTCGTGTTACTTTGGAGAAATAAAAACTCTTGAACATTCAGATTACGCAGAAATAATTAAAGAAGCAGAAATAATTAAATTGCTTCAGTTTTTATAACGCAAAGCAGTATGAAAGTACCATATATCAAAGAAATTAATTTTTTTCCGTAATTTTATCATTAGTATGAAAAAAGTATAGGGAGTAAAAAGTAGAGATATTAATGGAAGCAATTAAGCAACGTCGAAGAATGGTAGGGAAGATTATAAAGCGACTTCGATTTTTCAAATAAAGTGGACTTATGATTCACTTTACTTCCATTCCTCATATACTCACGGATATTCTAAAATGGACAAACACAAATATAACATTACAACTGAATAACGTAAATCTGCTTTAAACGTGCACTACTCTCAAAACATTTGGAAGTAATATAATTAGCTAGTAATAAAAAAAGGTTATATAATTATTTATAAAAACCTTCAAGTACATTATCGTTTAATTTTTAATAAAAACAAATCAAAGAAACGCCAATATTTCCTAGTCTTATTCAATTCGCGACAATACAAATTTTATTATAAATTTGTCAAATAAATGGCGAATTCAAAAATTATTATCACTTTTTGCTTTAACAAGAAAATGTGAAATAATTTATATAACGATATTTCATCCAAACTTTTCACTTGTGAAATTATCATTTAACGCTTTTAACCATGAACATTTCAATATTTTATAACATATTTTTAATTACTAGAAGATAGAACGATGTTCATTCTTCATCGAAATGTTGTCGTTAGATATTTCTATTTCCCTTTCCCTTCGTTACCAGTTAATAATTGAACTGGAATTAGATTCACTCCTGTTTTATTGCACTGAAATTCTTATTATCTGCAGTGCGGCATTGCGCACGGGTTTCCAAATCCAGCTGAAAGCCGCGATTCCTGCGCGATTGAAATAATCACTTTGCTGTCGCGGGAACGGGAAACTGTGTCATTCTCTTAACAAAAGGCAATGAATTATATTCCATCAGGGTGGAATATTTACCAACGAGGCGTGCTACAAATAAAGAATCTTCAAATTTCATCCAGTTTTTATCGACGAGCCCCGCCGCCCGATTAAATTGAATTTTACCGCTTTGCAAGTAGAATATGATGGATGGCGTCAGACGAGCACAGCTCCCTTGTCAGATTAAAAACGTGCACAACTCACTAGCTTCTTGCGTGAAAATCATTTCGCAGTTAGGTATTCATAGCGTTTGACGCCGTTATTTATTCTTCCAACGTTAAATCTCTCTTTAAATTATTGACATTTTGTCGAGTAACTTAAATGGTTCTGATTTAATTTCGAATTATTTCCTTTGTTTTTCAACCGGATTAAACTCGACTGATCGAAACTTTTCACTACGAGAGATCTCAAATTCGCAATAACTTCTGGGATTAAATATTTAACAATTTAGGAAACTTTTTCTTCTTTTAATTCGCTTCTCTAATTTCCTTCTCTTTTTGCTATTATTTATTAAACAGAAGAAGGAAATAAATGGAAAATTACTAGCACTCGTCGATGGGTTACGGAAATAATTGTATTCTACGCCTTGAATAGTCACGTAACAGTGTGCTAAGAGATAATTTACGTTGACGAGTTATCTGGGACTCGAATTAATTGTTGTCTAGTTAATTGGGAATTTGCTGATATCTTTTCGACTTAAGGGCTGTTTAGAGCTACGTATATGCCACTTCAATCCATTGACTGCCACAGAATCATGTTGTTTCGGGATAGACAATCAGCTATGCAGCGGTAAACCAGAGTTATTTGGGATAGGCTATCAACTATGCAGTGGTGAACCGAGATATCTCACGTGATACGAAGGGAAAGTACGTATATGGGTCAACACAAGCAGGATACCGCGTTATTGTGACCGGTGTATTGCTGAAAATCTGGAATTGCTGGGGTATCGACACATTGTACGTTTTAGTGGCCGTATTATACTTTAAAAAATGCTAGATATGCGGATATTGTTACGCCGCGTGTACACCGTGGCGAATTATATTTCGCGAACATCGCACTGTTCTCATCCTAATGTATTTCGGATATTTTAACAAGGTTTCAACGCAAAACTTACTGACCTGTAACGCGAATCTAAATAAAATACATAAAACTTCGTAATGAAAATAGATAAACACGCATATACCAGTGTCAAAAATATTTGCACGTTTTTGATGACTACAGAAGTTATAAATTTGCAACCGGTCAGTATTACTCGTATGCTAATTCCAGCGAATTGAACATAATATAGGTTAATTTGACGTAAACTTAGTTCCTTGTGCAGGAAATAATAAATGCTAGTTCAATTATTTTAGAATGAATGTCATCAGTATTATCATTTTTTTGTTTGTTTGATAATTCATATCGTCTTGAATACTGAAACTATTTCCACTTATTTTAATATTTTTTAAAAATAAGTATCACTGTTAACAAGATTCTATTTTATGATTGCTAAATTTTATTCGTTAATTTCCCAAAAATTTGACAACACCTACATTTTGATTTATTAGAAATTTTTAGGGACTATTTCGAATCTTTTCACATGTGTTCATATTCATCTAATACATGAATATTTAAATGGTATTCGTTACTGTACCATACTACGTTATATGAACTAGAACATAGTTTCACCGGAAACGCGAAGCGACGCTTGGACTTTAATTGTAAATGCTTGACTGCGATATGAAAAGTTTCGTGTACAGTATACTTAAAAAAAGGAAGAAAAAAAATGCAATCCCATTCTAACGACACACTTGGTCCACATCGAAACTAGAGGTATACTCGAAATTAGAAATTTCACGGAATAAAGAACAACGTTCGAGGATACCACAAACGTTTTACAAAATTTATAAATATTAAATAATATAACATAAATATTAAATAAAATTTCTATACACGTGTACGCAATAAGAATACATCCTTTCTTGGTTAAGAAACGAAGAAGAAAATACCATCGGCTCGGATTCGATACGCATAATAAAAGAACGATGATTGCAGGATTCGAACATCGACCGAAGAAATAGAAACGTTCCATCATAAACTCAAGTGGCTGGAAATTAGATCACCGTACGAAGAGATGAAGTCGTGTTTGGATAACGTCCCAACTATCCGGTATATTATAACGTAATCGTCGTTCCCAAGCGAGCTTCCCTTCTGGTCGGAAAAATCGGGCGTGCACGCAGAGAAGTTGGTGGTCGAGCAACAGTGGAACTCTCTGCGAGCTCTCCGCGTCCTCTCCCTTTCCCAATAGAACCGTGGCTACGTAAGATTCAGCCTCGTTGAGAAACTTGCCCCGTAGAAGATGCCGACTGTCCGGGCTCTGCGTCGTGGTCGTTTCGAAACTTCGCCTCCTCGTCTGGTCCTCTACTCTCTTGACCTCTATAAAGTCGACGTCCTATCCTCCACGGCTGGCTGGCTGTCTCCCTCTAGCTAGACCAGCCCTAGGTCCCCGAGTCTTCATTCCACTGGCTTCGTGAATCTTTTCCGGAATCCCCGGACGCTGATCTCACGTGTACGACGAGCAACTAAAAGGGGGAAAAAGCTTGAACGTCTTCGGATCTCTCTTTATGGACCTTGAAGATTGCGCGATAAATCGTTAATGGTTTCCAGCAGGACGGTTACGCGCGTACGTGTGCGGCCTTTCGCCTGTAATTGTGTCTATTCGAAGGTCTTTTCGTTTCGTAATATCGCGTTAGAATTCTTCCTTTCCTCCCTTTTTCTCCAGAGTTTGAATTCCAGTCAGCTCGTCGACGGAACGCGTTTGTTTCTGCTTTTCCCGTTTGGATTTTGATTTACGGTAAATAAGTATACGTAGATTTGTAGCGTACGAATTAGTTTCAGAGTAGCGTATTAATTTTTCTTGATTATAATCTTTGAGGTTGAAAAGGAGAGTAAAAGTCGCACGTTTTTCGAACTTAATGTGTCTCCAGAATGTGGGAAACAAAAGACGTAGAAGATAGGGATTGTCTTCGCATCGTTAGCTCGTAGATTTTTATTTTAAGCAATACTACGAGAGAAACTAAATCGCAATGCAAGTGCCAGTGACGTTACAGAATAACGCAATAATAACTGTGCGATAGATTTCCAAAAATTGGCCAAGAAAATGTAAAAAAGGGATATCAGGGATCTGCCAAAGCACGTATGTACATTCGAAGACAGACCAGACGAAGGGAGGATACGAGCGACCTTGAGGGCAGAAAGAAAACGGCGGAAATTTCATTGAATGTAAAAATGGAACTCGTTCGACCAAGCCAAACATCCACCACTTGACATACTTTTTTCTGCACGGGCTAAAGGTAACAGGAATATTAAGGTGGACATAAACGAGATACACGCGGTACGCCATTCGAGAGTAAGCGGCTTCTTATCTTTCATTGAAATGCCAAGTGGCCGGTTCCGCGTAAGAGAGCAACCGAGTATCACGATAACTCGACGTGCTTCAGAAACGCGTGCTTATATCAAGGGTATATCATAGGTTTATTCAGCATCTCGAGGCACTCGACGGGATGGCGTCCGTTATCAGAGCTCGCGTGCATGATTATTCGAGCCGTTTCGCGGCCACGTGTACCCACGAAGTGGGCCTAGCGGCATTAGGAGGGGGCAGGATAAACTTCACGACCCTTCGATCGACTAAACGGGCCAATGAGAACAGGCGATGTCGACGGCGTCGCTTATCGGCCGTGCAGGTTAGGCGCGACGGAACAACGGCCATCGGGAGGCAGCCACGCGCAGTCAGATAGGGAAATATCCTGGTGTACGCTGCCGTGGAAACGCGTCTAAATGCTCGTGCCAGTCCACTTACACGCCGTAGCTCGAGAATGCTATCGCGTGATTGATCGGCGATGCTTAGCGGCGTGATTATCGGAAGTGTCTCCGACGTCGATTATTTTGACCGATGAGCACTGCCGAGATATCGAAGGAATCACTTTTAGGGGTTACTCGAACGTGAAGGAATCCTCGGCGCGGTCAAGCCGAAGAAAAATCTATATAGGAATTCCCTCGTTTGGCCACGTCGCTCGAGTAATTGAGGCATTTCTCTTCCGCTCGAAATCGATCTTTTATTAGCCCGGTGCACTCGTGATTGATCGACCAACCGGCTAGTTTCATCGCACGGGCCTAGCCATGGGATTGCGTTAATTCGCGATATATCGGTTTCATTGATTATAATTATGAGCACGATTTACGACCGACGTTACGTTGACTGATGTTCCTCGACCTCGCGATCAGGAGTATATATGTTGCGCTTGCGAACCACCGAACGGGGTACGAGACGGATGGTTCTCCAGGAAGGGGTAGGGAACCCAGAGAAAGGCATTATCCTGATTCTAGTTGGGCTTCGTAGATATCGAATTCGAATATTCCTGATACGTTGGGTTTATTCATCGTATTGTAATTCAAGAGTGGAAACAAGAATGTGTGTAGTTTCGTTTCATACAGAGAATTTTCGTTTTATTCGAACGAGAATTGGAATAAGAAGGGAATTGTTATTGGAATTGTTAACCCTTTGCACTCGGCGATTTTTTTGTTACAGAATAATAGAAATTCGAAGACTTTCTACCACAAGTTAAGTTTAAATTTGATATATCAATCAATACTGATCTCCAAAATTTGCAAAATTTGCAATGCAAAGGGTTAGTTGACTTTCGTATTTCGTATTTGGTATGGAATGTATGCTATATGATTAATTTCTCAAATTACGTTTTGATTTTAAGTACAACGCGAGATTATTACAGCTTTTGATGTTTCCAGTTTTCTTCGGTAAATTATGTAACGGAAGTAAGTTTAATTTTGACACTTTTTTTTATTTCCACTCTTCGCTTATATTGTATAAATTATTACGCTATAATTCTCATAGTTATTGGTATTTAGAGAATACTGTTGATTTCAAGTATTTTCGAAGTGTTACATTGTTCCGAAAAATATTTTTGAGTTATATATTTGGATGTTTTTTGCAAGTTTTGTTCGTGTTTACGTAGTCAAATATTTTTATACGAATCATTCCAGCCTGCCTCGTGCCTTTGTATACTTTGCGTATATTTTTTTACCTTTTTTAAATGACATATTTTTTTTAACTCTACGATAACACTGCAGGAAGTAACATTTTAGGTAAAAGTATTAAAATATGGTTTCAGTTGTACATGATACGTTCCCATTTTTACAGAGGCGCAATTTTAAATTTAAAACTAGCTGGACAATATTCGACGGAAAGACTAAATCCAGTTTCGGTATGAAAATACGGAAAAAATTAATAATAAATTTACACTTTAAATTGTACTTTTACTCTCGTGCTTTAAACAGGGTAATAAAAAATGAAAATAAAGCATTAAAAGCAAAATGTTGCATATGAACATATGTCCAAAAAAATTATTTTAAACGCTGTTTCTACAGACGACGCATTTTAAAATGTTTGAAACGTATTCGAAAGAAAAAAAGTATTTTAAAAATAATTTTTTTTTATATGCCAGTGTTGCAAATTTCTATTTCGCTCCAACATCTGACAAAAATTATTAAACTACCTATACTTTTCACCATAATAGATTTAAATAACCACATCCTGAATCTTCGATTTACCAACCGTATCGTAACAAAGCTTCCTCTGTTCTCCAAAAAACAAACCGGAGGCCGGGAAATCTGCAAGAATTAACATACCCTTTACTTTCCCAAGCAGCGCTTCAAACGTAACATCCGAGGCATTAAAGCAAACCTCGGAATTTCGGAAAAACATTTTGCCGTTTTTGCTCGGTTCAAAAATTTTAAAATACACGACAAGGTATTTAACAAACGTCGTATAAAATTCCAGTTAGAGCCAGCCGTGCAGTAAACGAGGAAAAGACTGCCCGGGCAACGAGATTTTATTAAGCCCGAATCACCGTCGATATTCGCTGCTCGTTCAAACAAAACGGCGGGGAAGTTATCCAAAAGGAAGAGCGCAAAGTGAATACGAAATAAGACAACGGGCTTTCGGTGCAGCGATGTGCTCCGGCGTCGTGTAAAATCGCAAGACCCCGGTTCATTCTGAGAATCTCGTTCCGGCCTTAATCCTGTGTAATTTGCAAAGTTATGTCCTCCATACCGGGACTCGCCCCTTTTTCTTAACTATCGCATCTCGCGAAATTTCCACCGCCTCAAGGACACGAGGATACTACTCCCGTGTGCATGCGATACACGCGTGGGATAGGGCTAACGTGCACGATGGCAGCGCAACCCTTTAGCCTTATAACCCCATATTCCCCAAGTAAATCGTTTCTGTAAAACTTTCGAGGACTCGTGTCACGAACTTTAGAATGCCGGCTCATGAAGTTGTCTGGAGAGTTTTTATATCAAGAACTCTCCCGGATTTCCCTGCCAGCTTAAGCCTCGTGGTGCACTTCTCGAAACGCACGGTCACTTGAATCCCGCTGAAAAGCTCTTACCGGAAACCCATAGAGCAATCTTGCGAGCTGCTTTCACATGCGGTATATCGTATTTTTATACATTACCCAGGCCATTTCATCAGGCTACCCTTGAAAATTTTCTACCACCCGATCGGGGGATATTTGCCATGGCTTGTTATCGAGCTGCGTAAACAGCCGAAATTTTCTACCCTCGGCGCGAAATATTTTTCCGGGGCGCGAATTCACTCCTAGCGGATACTTATTTCTCATCGTGTTTAATTAGAATGTTTTTGTAATTGTAATGTAGATTGAAGTATCGAGAATAAATATTTTCCTCTGTGTTTAAAATGATACGTGTATTTAAAATGATGAGATATAAATACGCGTAGTGGCGACAGTTGTGAAAGATGATAATTTCGCGTAAAATATTTAATAAGTATCCTATTTTAATGTGTATTTTAAAAGGTAAAAAAGATGTACAAAAATTCGTAAATGATTCTTTTATTTCTTAATTTTTATCAATAAATCATTTCGAGTTTCGAGACTTCAGGATAGTTTAATAATTCTTATCGGTTATCTTTCGAGAAACTTTTACCATATATAAATACATAAAGTTAGATTTATTTGACATTTTATCTTTCTTTTTAGTTTTTTGCATTGTGTGTATAAAGAAATGTTTGAAATATTTAATATGCTCTGCTATTTGAAAAAGCTTATTCTACTTTTTGTTGTTTTGTTCGAGACGCAAGGTTGAAAGTCCAATTTCAAGTTAAATATTAATCACGATAATATAGCTGCTCCAGTACTTTTATACCAAGACCCAATTCAGTCTTCCGTCGCACATTTTCCGCCTGGGTTACGCGTGAAAGTATAACTTTCAAATTTTAAACGGTTCCACTCGCGTTTCGAATTTCTCGCTAGTTCTTGATACCATTATGAATTCACGAAAACGTCAAACGTAATAGTGGAATTTAAGATTATGGGGGGATTTCCTAAATTAAACGTCAGTGTAACGTCCTCGCCAAACGTCCTCATGCAGCAAGTTTGTCTTAGGCACATGCAAAATTCAGGAAGTTACCTTAAAAATACTCGTTAGCCGGCTGATGTTTCGCACCTACATTCGCAGCCCTTTAAGAGCCTTTTAGAGGATGAAATTGAAATTTAGATGTCACGTTGCATTAACCGCGATGGGAGAAGTATTTTTAAACCCTTTCATGCAAACTATAACTTTCGTAATTTTACTTTCGTAATCTGAAACCTTTGAGAATTTTCGTATCTCGTTAACTTGAACGAAACGTATAATATCCTTGATAAAGTTTATAAATTTATGATACTTTGTAGTGCGAAACTCGGATTAAATATTTATACCCCTTTTACATCTGAAAGGAATAACAGTCGAATAATTATTTGATTTATTCAAAATTTGATCGAATTCGCGAAAAGTTTGGAAGCTCCCTTATAACTTTCGGGAATATTATTCCGCGTCGAGTCAATGAAAATTAACAGGCAATATTAAATCCTTTGAAATACGGTTTTATTGTCCCGATGAAATAAATAAACATATTCTATTAAAATTATACTGGATTAAACGTATAATATTCGTAACCTGATTGGTCATGAGACAATAAATGTAAATAAGAATTATTTTTTAATTCCTATTAATCTTCGCATAAATATACGCGATGTCAATATCAAAATATTTTCCGCTAATACGTTTTTTCAAAATTTCAAAGTTATTATAATTTTTGTCAATCTCGAGGCATCAAGTAAACATTAAGAAATTCAATTTACTAATAAAGAACCATTTATACGAATTTGGAAAGAAAATACACCGAGAAAGTCTGTTTTTTGGATTCGCAAGCTTGGTCGTCGACAAGTGAAATTGAATTACTATTGGATCGAATTGCGAGATGTCTCTAAACGCGAAGACACTAAGACAGAGAAGGATCAGGCTGTTTGCAGATTAATTACATTAGTTCATTCCTAATAATAAAGTCACAAAGTCTGGAGATCAGATAGATCTGCGTATATTTTTCGAAAGTGGATCAATATGATTGAAGAATCGTCTTGAAGTTATTCGCAAACCTCCTTACGCTCGTTAACTTCAAGAATTTATTATCACCTCGTCTACCCATAGAACTCTGCCAGGTATATACCCGTATACTCGGAGTTGTGCAATTGGAAAAATAAGAATCCTCGAGCCAGTCATTTCGACTTTCTCAGTAGTTCTAGCGTTAAACATATCCAGCCAATTTTCCTTCGCTGCTCGTAACTTTATTAAACCCGATACATTCGCGTTTCGATCGGGCAACGTATCACGGAGCCGTTACGGTAAAAAGGTATCCATTACCAGGAAGGAGAATTGATACGTCAAGAAAGCGGGTTGGCGTCTAATTCGAAAGCGGTCTAGCTCGTTCCTTTCGGTCCCTTTCCCATCAAATCCCCGGCATCGACGTTACAGGAATTCGTTCGGCTCTGCAGTCGCGGTAATTTCATTTCGTTCACACTGGCTCTTTTCGCAGGCTGCTACCGTGTCCGTTGATTCGTACGTATTACTCCCTGGCCCGTGGTCTACAGAATTGTTTTTGCGAAATTGACTTTTCCCTCCACAGCCGAGGGAACAATGTGTCCAAGGAGGAGAATCTATCGGCGTTCCGTTTAATGCTGTCCCCCGCGACGCTTTCCACTCGGCTAGCAGCTTTTATTACGTTTCAATATTCTGACGTGGTTTAATCGTATTATCGAGTTCGGCTGGAAGGGACAGGAATTTCATAGGAAATGCATTTTGGATAGTCTGCAATTGCCATTAGTACACGACTCGGCGAATAGAAGACGGGGGACGAGAAAAATTTGACAGGCGAGGAATAACGAAGGACGACGGGTTGTTATTATCGTCGTTGTTTTCGTTGGAAATTTATTATCCACGCTGCAACTACCGAGGGAGTGAAAATGGCTTATATCTAAAAATGACATTCGTCTTCTCTTTCTTTGCGTAAATTATGTGAAGCTACCCGTTATTGCGTTTATCCTTCTAAGCTAATTTACTTATGCAAGAGATATTTAATGAGAATTATGAAAATTAGTATTGTATATATTTTAATCGAAAGAGCGTTTAGTCCAACGTTTATGATTCTGAACAGAAAGCTTGTGTTCCAATTAAAAATCATAAATGGCGCTAACGGAGCACAAACATCCGACTCAAAATTATAGACGGTACTAACGGAGCACAAACTTACGTCCTAAAATCACAGATGGTGTGAAATCAAGCTATTGTCGCTTGATCGTCCATCCTTGTCTTTGTCTAAGTTTATATGAAGTGCAATCCTTTGCACTTCGAACAATAAGTAATATGACATAGCAGCAACTTCGAGTCATTTTACTTTTCCTATTAGCTTTTATGACATCAGTCGAGTGGCATTTTATTTTCATTAGTTCTTCTACTGAAGGTATACTGGCGTAATATCTATATGATAACGTTGCGTTTCGGGAATTTTATCAAACAATTTTTTATATAAATTCAGTAGAATTCTGGAGCCACAGCGCTAACAACAGTATACGTTATAACAACGTTAACAATATTATGGATTTCTTTATCCTCAATTAGATATTTGAAATTAAAAGGGTCATACTGTTAAAACGATATTTCTTTATTTTAAATCAGCGAATTTAGAAACTCGTCATCCTATATGTTTTTAAAACTCTTAAGTAAGTTAATAAATCTTAATTACATTTTTCAAGAACTAAGAAAGAAGGTAATTTTTTACCCTTTTTACTCATTTAGACAGATCAAGATAAAGATATTTCAATGAGAATATTCAGGAGTATTTCGATGAATAGAACTTGAGCTGTTTAGATCCTGCTGAGAGGGATTAGAACTTTGATACGTCATCATCCTGTGTGCTTCAATACGATTTAAACCTGTGTCCTCCCCATTGATCCTCCCGTCATTTGATGCAAGCAGAATGTCAGATATTTGCTTCTCGTACGATCGTATTCGCAGTCAATAACACTCGGCATTTCTATCGGCATCAAAATCCACCAATTATCGTTTCTATCGACTGGCACGACATCTATTCGTTAAATTTCAAACTTCGTAATAGACACATAATATCCTCGTACAATCATCGCGTGCATTTATTACTTCCAATTCACCGCGGTGAATTGCTACAAACGAATCGTGATAGATAAACTATTACGCAACCATATCTTTGACATATTAAATACATCGTTCTGCGCATTTGTTTCAATACACAGTATCAAATTTATCACCATGATTACACTTGAATACCCTTGCGTTTCACAGACCATAATTCACTTCTATTCCACCTAATATATTCGCAAATGAATAAGTCGATATCCATAACGTATTTGTATATATTTAAAAAGTCACTTAAACTGGCCGAAAATGACAAAAATTGCTAGCAAAGCGCGCCTGTTCAAAATGAGCTGGAAATAAAAATTGAAAACGATCTAGAACGTTTAGCATACTTTCGCATAATATCGCAAGTTTGATTCGACCGATCCGTCAGACTCGTGATGGCCAGCTTAGGTGACAAGTGTGCAAAGCTCGTGACAAGGCGACGTAATAACATTGCGCGTAACGTTGGCGCGTTTGCGTGTTCCAGTGACCTCCGAGAACGGCAGCGAAGCACCTACGGCCATCTATTTGACGATGCTGATGCTGTGTATGCTCCAGCTGTTTCTGAGATAGTCACGATACGTCTGAGGCCACGGGAAGGGAGTCCATGGGCGTCGCATGATAAACAGCGCACTAGTCAAAAGGAGGAGCAGGAGGAAAGGGAAAGAGGGCAGTCTGAGGGCTGGCCGAACCGGCTGCGTGAAAACAAATAATAATATCGTTGAATCGGCATTGGTATTACGTGTTTTTTAGCTTACTCGGTTCGGCGCCGTTCAGCAGAGGGAAACGATCGCGACTGCCGCCGCTTTCATTGTTACAACCCTTGTCGTACGTCCCCGATCACGATCGAGAGAGTTGATGGAGATCGCAGGACACGATTCTTCGATACGCTTATCTCGACTATCGAACGAACGTTACCATTCGCCTATCCGAGAACAACAGTCGTGAACCGGTCTTCGATTAGCGAGGTAGCACGCGCAAGCACACATTCGCGCGCTAACTCCGATGGAGAGAAAGGCACAGTAGTAGCTAGACTCGCGTTCGATCCGAGTGTCGCCTAATGCTCAAACAAATTCCGTATCCGTTAAGTAACAAACGGCTGATCGTTCGAGGAGAGGTCGAGAGAGCCAAGCTTTGAAGTAAAATCGTGCATCGTGCTTACGTATATACGTTTCCGGTCTCAAAGGATCCACCGTCCCCTGTTCGCGTCTGTTCTCTTCCGGTTCCTGCCGACGAACCGCCGTGAGAAGAACGTAATTGGGGACAGAGCAACGGAATCGGAGAAATGCAAAGTACAAGGAGTAACGATGTTCCATCGCTGTATAGCACGCGTCCCTGTCTCGTCTTTCGACGAAGGTAACACGATCGTGTGTCCTGCCATTATTCCGGCTAAAGATGCGTGTCAGAGGCTCCATGTCGTTCTACCGTGTCTGTTCGACCATTGTTCGCGGGCCAGGTGGAAGGACCCGGGGATCGATCCTACGATTTTGATGCGAAGGGGCTAGTTACGTGGCGCTCGCCAGACTCCTAACTTCTCTTTTCCCTCCTTCTCTCGTGTGTCCCTATGTAGCAGAGAAGACGATGTCTCCGTTTCACCTCGTAACCATGTTTCCGTGCGAGAGTACCTGCGGGACGAGGTATTAGCAAGAAGGACGTGAGCGTGCATACACGTTCGTTGCTATCACCGTGTGTGTGAGAGAGTGGAAGAGTTTGTTCGGGATACGTGTAATAATCGAGTTCGATGAATAGAACGGCAGGAGCTAGTTGCTCGTTTCATTTACTTCTATCAATGGTCTACGTGATGTTATTCAATCTGATATGTGGAATGATTGAAAAGTGTACTACGAGTCTTGGCAATTATCGCGCACCTTGTGTACTAATTAACACGTTGGAATTTTCTTCCTTTCTTTGCTTTTTCGTTGATAGGTGGTAAGAGTAGCGAAGCTTCGTTTATTCTCAGTTTCAAACTGAAGGGACGAGTTGCTGTTGGTCTGTTGACGTTTTAGAAGCGAGATAAGAATTATCGTTTTGTACAATTTAGGATTTAATCCGTGCGTTTAAATGAAAAGAGTGTTTTAGTAGAATTATAAGGTTATGCGAAAAATATTGCTTCGTTCGGCGGATGTTTTGAAAATTTTGCGTCGAAGATCTTTTACATTTAAGCTCCTTCCGATGGGATAGGTATATTTAAACGTTTAACGTAATTTTACGATTTAATTTCAGCTTATCGTTGTTATCTTCCATTTTGCTTTTTAGTGTTACGCGTGTATTTAGGCGTCTATCTTTAAACTCTAACTTTGCGACGTGAATCTAACGTTTGACGATCAATTTTTAATCAATCCATGTATCACGTAACTGCTAAGAACGGAACGAAGCGATTTTTACAAATATCGCGAGGATCGTACTATAATTTGTGCAACTTTCGCGATAAGCATCACTATGGTCTAAACGGAAAAGCGACTATACCAAAACGATAAAGTTACGCGCAGAAACCCTGTATAATACTAGCCTATAGAACTTAGTAAGAAACAGCGAGAAAGCAGAAAAAAAGGAAGAATAAGAGAGGCGTGATCGTGAGTTACCTTAACAAGTTGCTAATAGTCATGCCAGGCAGACGGAATCGTTGCACGAAAGTGGATCGAGGGGCTAGCCTTGAAAAATAATCGGCCGAAAAATAAAAGAGGATGGTTCTTTCTCATATTTCTGCCGGCGCGTTTGCTCGAATATTTTCCCGCCTGCCAGCGTATAAGTTCTGTCAACAATCAAGCTTCTCTATCGTGCAAAATGTTTTCGCGGAACGCGAAAGTTTACCCTCGAATATACCTGGCTAGAGGGCGATGAATCGATAGTTCGATGCCAGAAGGAAAGAGAAAATTCGAGTTCGGGATAGAGGTACAGCGCCCCCTACCTAGCCTGCTCCCCCTTTTTTTTATTAAAGGAAGTCCAAAGCCGCTGAAGGATTCCGTGTGTCTATAAAAGCGTCCACGTGCCGCGTGCTTCCCCTACTTGCGGATAGGAAAATCGCTCGTGCTATTCCGTTGGATGTAGCAACGCTCCTCTTTACCCTCCAGCGACTGGACCGGATCCTTGGCAAACTCACGAGCATTTACGCGGGACGTCACGTCGATGTAAAAGGGAGAACCGGTACAAGTGGTTGCGAGAGTTTTATATTCAACGCGAGCTGAATGTATCGACGACGGTTAGACCGTGTATGTGGTGTCAAGCAAGATGAATCGACGTTAAGCATGTAAATTCTGAACTGTATATAAAAATCCGGACAGAATAGCGGTCGACAAAGGGCACCGGCGAAATTTATGGCAGGAATGAGACTGGAAAATCTTGCAGAATTTTCCCTCGTTCCTCCACGGCGTGTATTAACCCGAGTTTTTTTTTTTAAATGACTCGATCGGTTAACGAAATTTTTCAAGCGAGAGGTTTGGGTTTGAATTTGGTTTGTGGTTGACGCGATCCTTCGTTGAAACGATTGACCGCATACACGATCTTTCGTAAAGTTGACTAATTTTTGGGTAATTTATCGTATCGAGTCGTTTGGAGATTCGCAACTCGGCACGAGGAGTGTACGTCCGTCAGATTTGCTTTCTACCTTTGCGGATCGCAGTACATCCGATGCAATGCTCTTCTGTCATGTTCACCAACAGCGCAGCGCTTGCATCGTGTATATATAACATTTCGTAAATTCTGTTCTCGTTTCTGCAATTGTACTCTTGGCCTACCTCCATGTTCCAAGCCCAGGGGTTGCAAGCGTGCACGACTCTGTACAGAATTTCCGGTAGATTCGAGCGTAACTTACTGGTACATATTTCCCCGCGAAGAGAGACATGGTGGGGGAAAAAAAAAAAGAATATGAGGAATGAATTTTTGCGAGTGTACTACACGTACCAGCTTACGTGAGAAGCGACGTTGAACGCGAAGCGGGTTTACGTAAACATGGATAAACGTAGAATATTAACCGAAAGTTATTCCGATGTACGTTGAACTTACAAAAAAGTAACGCTACGATGTTGTAACGAATAGCTTGTAACCGTGTTACGTATTTAAACGACGCGTTACATGTAAAATTTCGCTGAAAATATCATTTGTACTAAACGAAAAGAAAAAGCGAGAAAAGAAAAAAAAAAAAAAAAAAAAAAAAAAAAACGAGATCAATCAAATATCGCGCGTTTGACATTCAATCGACGACTTAATACACCAAAGAGATTTATTTCTGTCTGCCATGTAAATTGGTTATTCCTTTTCTTTTTAGCACGAGGAATCGTTTCAGCGCGATCGCACGCGTAAAAGAGGTGAATTCGATTGAACGAGATCTGGATTAAAATTGAAATTGTTCGTAATCTCGGCGATATGGTTTTCATCGGCGAAGTTCGTTTAAATCGACAACCATTGTTAGAAGTAACAACTCCCTGTGCAAACACGATTCGCGTTACACCCTGATGCCCGTGCGTCTGACAGAGGAAAATTCGTTTTATGTTAGTTAAATACTCAGCGAGGACGAATTTACATGTTATAATACGAGAACGATTCACCTAACGGATTCACTCGGTATAAAATTGATCCCACGGAGATGCAGTCCGCGGGCTAAGGCCACAATTAACTCAAGTCAAGATCCCGGTACTATCTAGACATGTCGAAGCTGCCAAAGTCGCGGAAGGAAGCCAGACGTCTGCTAGTCCAAAGTTTGCAAGACGAATACCGTGTACAGGTACACCACCTTCGGGATATTGTGTACACTACGCGCTGCCTCAAATGATTGTGTACCCTCAGCAGTTGTACGTACACCACTATTACCCACTGAATGTACGTGTGCCTGTCTCTATGAGCCAGAATGGCTCCCATCTCGCACACAAACGCGACAAAGGAAACGACCTTTCAGTTACCTGAAACGTCGTCACCGTAACAATTACCACCGCTGCCTCTGTATCCTCTCTCTCTCACTCTATCTCTCTCTCTTACACCGCATCCACCATTTCCACCGTACATCCTCTTTACCCGGCTGTGGTTCTATTCCTCTGTCTTCTTTCCACTGTCTCTTCGACCATCTGTCTTCCTCCGTTCCGTTTCCATTCCTTTTTGTTACTTTATTCCCACCTCACTCCATCGTCTCTTTCTGTTTGCCTCCTCCGCAGCTGTGGAGAGCAACACAGGTGGCGCCACTGTAAAAGTAGTGCTAGGAGTTGGCGGCGGTGTGAAGCGACTTCGCTGGGGTGACTGGTGCAAAATAAACTTTGTTTCGGGCTCCGCTTAATATCCCTTCAGCCATCAAATACGGTTATTCTCTCTCTCTCTCTCTCTCTCTCTCTCTCTCGCTCTTTCTCTCATTCTGGCGCGCGCGCAAGCTCCAGCGCCATCCATGTACCCATTTCCAGGAATTCTCTTCTTTGTCCGTCACTTCGACGGCGGAGTGGTGAGGGAAAACCGCGAAGCTCTCTCTCAACATTTCGGCCTCGTTATGAACATCTTCAATGACGCCGGCTGATACGTTTAGTTTGCGTGTTGCGAATTAGGTACGCGACTCTGCCTCCCAGTCGGGATACATGCATCGCTGCGTTTCGCCACGTTCAACCGGAGGAACTTTCCAACGTGCAGGAATAACTGTCGCGTTCATTCTCTTCCAGGCCGAAAGTGGCATTTTTCAGCAGCGCTGATACACCATCCTTTCAGTTCCATCGACTGTTGCTAACTTTGGGATCGCGTGTCGACCGAGCAAACACCGCTGTTTCACCCCTTTATCTGGAACAATAAGCGGCGAGTGAAAACGGCAATAACGATACGGAAAATACGAGCTCTCGAACGCTGCTCGACATGCGAATTCTTAATGCGGGAATTGTATAACCAAAGAACGGATAGATAGGCTTGTCCTGGATGAGTTGGAAAATCGCGTGGCTATTTAAAGCCTCGGTGAAATGGTAAAGCAGAGAAAGCGGGCAGGTTTGAGATTCGCGTCTTTTAGAGTTACTGTGTTTGTACGTTGGTGTATTTGTAGTAACGGTGTATTGTTAACGAGTAACCTGTATTTGTACGTATCTTTTCGCAACCGTGGAAATTTTATAGGAATAACGGGCAAAGGGATATCCCGAATCGATGGTTTGATATCGTTCGTTATTTACAACAATACGAGTCACGAGGTATTTTTAAAAGCATGCCTATATTTAAACGCTATTTTTCTGTGATATAACTTATTAATAGGATTATTTCATTTCGCGAATAAACCTTGTTCCAATTAACGTTCGAACACGTTCCCAACATTTTCTCGCTCGGGAAGCTATCACAGAGAAATAAATTTCATGCTCAACACTTTGCTCTGCAAATTTTCTCAATTAACACGTAAGGCAACAATGGAGCCACAAGACCGTCCAAATTTCTCGAACCATTCTAGACCATTGAAGCGGAAATCGTCTTCCTGTACAATATCCGAGAAGCAATCAACGATTAATTGGTTCGTGAATTTTTACCAGAAACTGGGGCGAGTGAAACGTCGATTAAAGAAATTTCCCAACAGTTTAAGACAGTTCTCCGTCCGTGGCGATGGCACGACGTGACGGCAAGCCGAACCTCGAGTTCCAGTTCCAAGGGCGAAAACATCAGAAACGCATTCCGTTCCAAGTTCCATACGACATCTGGAATTGTTTTCCATGTTCAAGGACGCGTGGCATGAACATTATTTCGCGCAAAGCACCGTATTAGCCGGAAGAATGACGATCGGTATTAGGTCGCGCGCGATCTTTGCTCCGGATGCCGATCCACCATGACAGAGTAATGGACTCAGGCTACTTTATGCCCCGTTCTCAACGGCCGATCCTCTCGGAAACGACTCGAAAGATACTTCCGTCACGGGCGCAACGACTAACTCGCTGCGAATTGATACTATGCCGAGCGAACATTTGCTCAAGCTGTTTGTACGAGAGGAAGAGATCGCACCGGAAAAGCTTCTCTCGATTAGGAGCGCCCACAGCGCCACTCTGAAACGGAGCATCGACCGTGTACGAAGTAACATTGCGATTTAAGCCCGTTTAGACGGCCGAAACAACGACTACGAAGGTTCTCGTTAATCCTTCGAAGATTCCTTTTAGAGCGTCGCGATTCATCCCGCGAATCGATGCACGAGCTTCACCAGCAGCCAGAGAGTATTTTTATTCGTGCGTTACGGATAGACAGTTCGGCATTGTGACCGTGATAATCGATACGAAATTTACCAAATGTCAATAACCGTTTGTTCTTCGACCAAGTTCGAAAGATTGAAATAAACGTATATACATTACACATTTGTCGATGGTGAAATCCCTCTTTTCATGCACGTTGCGTTTCCAAACGTCGAATATGTCGATATGGTTTTTAGCATTTTAGTTTCCCCATTTTCCGATTCGATGAATCGTTTGGTTTATTACGTGTGAGCTACGCTTCTGAAATACAGCGAGATACCGTTTAATCGAAATGTTTTGCACATTCGGGGTGTTACGGGATAGATTTCATCAAGAAGGAATGAAAACGCGAGAGATTATATTGCGCGCAAAATTATGTAGAAAATGTGGAATAACATTTTTTCGTTCGGAGCTCCGTTTTCGAGACAATCGAGTTTGAAATAGAAGGAGCGAACGCTCCGTCGGATGCCATGATTTCAGTTAGGCGTTGGATGAGTGCTCGTTCACCTGACGAATTTCCAAACTCGATTTTCACCGAAACGAAACCTCAAACGATAAAAGTTTATTCTTCGTTTTCCTCTCATTTTTGTACGTACGATAATCTCGTGCCAATTTTATTCACTGTAAGATATCCTGCATGTAATACGTGTACATTTAGTTGTTCCAATTTTTAACAAGAAAATCTCTCGCCAAATCAATTACAAAAATATATTATATCGATATGTATTTATTTTATTATCGTTTTAAAAATACCGATAAAAGGAATATTCTTAACTTTATATTATTGGGATAAAATCATTGTAGTTTCGTTAGACAAAATCATTTTCTTTCTTCCTTTATCGTGGTAAGCAAGTTTCGTTTGAATTTCATTCGGCGAGGTTTGAATAGGTGCAACTTTTTTCGCGAAATGTCTCGAAAAAAGCTTCGAGAATCACCGAGTTAACTACATCTGAGAATACGGTAACGAAGAAAAGGCAAACGTGTAAATGGTACGGCAAAGTGGGAGTGGAGAAGAATGGAAGAAGATTTAGCGACTCGTAAAGCAGCAATACGAGATACACCAGGGAATTTCGAGTATCAATCATCGCGTATTGTTTCAAACTCTCATAGGGGGCGGCGTTTGTTTTCATTTCTCGAACGGCCGTTATGGAATGTTACGAATTATCGACGTTTTGCCGCTCGTGTAGGGAGATTTCCTCAAATAAATTATTCTCGAGCCTCGAATCCTAACAAATTCGTTTCTTCCCGCGTATTACGCTTTTGTTATCTCGTAAAAGAACACGAGATTGTACTCGTATTGAACGATCATACTATCATCGACCCGTTCAATTTTTCTATAACGCGTGCAGCGAAAGGTTACTAGTTACGTAAATTACACTAGATATAATCAACTGTTACAAATTAGACTTCGATAATTTAGAAAATAAAGTCAGACGAAAGCTCAATGGCTAATAACGCGAAAGAAGTATTTTAAATAATTAATAGTTGTATGTAAAGTTTAAAGTAATACGCAAAAATTCGTTGAAAAAAGTAAATTAAAAATTGTTTCTCTTACTAATTCGTGCGAGATTGGAAATTTATATAAGAATAAAGTTAAATACGAATAATTTGGCAATTTCGTTCAAGTTTCATAAAAGATTGTGTTCTTTTTTACCGTACTCTTCTGTCAATGGTTGAATAGAAATCAGTTTTTAATTCACGACGAAGAACATATCGAAGCTACTTGATTTCGAATATTTGTTAGGTTCCCGCGCATTCCAGGTAGACCACAGTAATGCTATATATATGCCGCAATTATGTTTCTCTGGAATGTACATTATGCCCTGTCTATTAACGTAATCCAGCGCGTATTTGTGGCTAATTTACCTAGATAACTGATGAATTTCAGAGCATGTTATTAACACATAGAAATCAGTCGAATCAAGAATTTAATTATACCTGTTTTAAGAAGCTCGTATTTCCATTGATTTGCTAACTTTTCACTTTATTCGATTAACAGTTTCACGTAGCAATTCGAAGTAACTGAAACTATTTTAGTAAAAATCGAAGATTCTTTGAAACGATACGAGAATATATATAGAAAAGAATATATTTCCATAGAAATTTTATTTTGATAAAGAAATTAGGAAATTTGTGAAGAGTTGGACAGTTTGAATTTCAAGTAACAGAAATAACGGAGCTGTACGTGTGAATCCAGAAACCAACCAAAACTAGAGTTAAGTGGCTGCCTATGGAAATTTAACGTCACACTTTGACCGCCTGTTACATTTGTAATTCATCGAGCCACCGCGTGTTACGGACAGCTCTAAAGTACGCGTCGTATAATAGAATGAATTTATATTGGTCACAAAGTACATCCTTCCTCCAAACTTCTTTGGTTTTCCTCCTCTATCGGAACACCTTTCTTTCCTTAACTAACCGGTTCCATGGCCATTTACCTTCGCCTCTCGTAAATTTTTCCAACAATTTTATCACGGTCCCACCAAAAATCGATAGTCTCTGGCAACTGAAATAGATTCAGAGTCTAAGCCTGGAATTCTTTCGCGTTATGCTCGATCGTTTGCGAAAGTATCCCTCTTTCGGTAACATTGAAATACGAAACCTTTGTTGACGATAATAACGAAGCGCGGAAAGCGCGAGAAAGAATTTCTCGATTCCCATGAAACTGCGTCTTCGGAGAAAAATTGATTCGAAGGAATGAAAATGGAATTATAGAAAAAATTGCTAACCTCCCGGTATATTCAATGAACTTTCAAATTAAAAATATCTGCATATAATAAGCAATCACTTTGGAATATCCTCGTATTTGTAAGCAACAACAATGGCACCCATTGTCTTCTACCATTTTCGTTATCTTACTTACTACCAATTTGCATCATTGGTATTAACGAAGCTGCAGCGATATTACGATACAGCAACCACAAACACACTAACACGTTATTTCCGCATCGAGAACTTGCAGTAGTAATGGCTCAGTTTCAGTTGAATAGCAAATGAAACTTTGAACACAGCTACGAGAATGGCAATTTCAACAATTCGTTAATTAATTAGAGTAAATGATAATGACTACTGATATTAATATGGGGAGTTTACCACAAATTTTGTTCCAACTATATTTAATTAACTTCCACTCTGTCTTATTCAACGGATTTCCGATTTCAATTTACTCGAAAACAAAGAGCTACGCGAGGAGTAATATCCTACATTTTTAAGTTACATTTACATACAGCGCAATTACATTCGCGATACGAAATGGATAAATAAATTTAGCTGCGTGATATTTTTAACGTCATTTTTCTGTCGAATGAAAAATTTCATAAAACGATGGGATTAATTTAATTTAATTAATACAACCCTGCGTGTGTGTTTGCAGTAGTGGTACACGCTGCATCGACAACTTTGAAAAACGAACAAGTTTCTTTATGATCAGGAAAATTCCGCGATTCACGGACAATAATCCCTGGCACAGACGATAGATGTAACCCGTTGACTTAAATGGCGCAGGATGATAAGCGTGTTTGGAATAATTCAAAATCTCTCCTCGGACACTCACTCGAACCGTTTTCAGTGCAACAATACGCGATGCCGATGTTCTCCGGGCAATCGAATTCCTGCCACGCTTTGTACCGTTCTCCTTTCATCGTTTCCCCTTATTTTTCCATCCGAGCGTTTTTCCAGCGAGCAAGCCACATTGAGTTTACACGTAGATCCGTTTCTCTGCGCATCTCGCGGCGCTGTGTGCCCGTGCACACAACGCCGCGTATACCCAAACGTCCAAGCCATGCGGAAAGGAGCGTAATAGGTCTTCCTCCGGGTTCTCAATGTAAATTTGCACATGCTCGCGGTTACCCGGCGTCGGTCCACACTAGTCTAGGTACTTGCAAGAACGCGACCAGACGAATCCTCGTATCCACTTTTCTACGACGAGTTTGAAGGAAGAATGTCTCCATAGAGGCGAAAGCGAGCACGACGGCGGCAGGGCGTTGCGGTTGCGATCGTGCCACGTCGGACATCGAACTCCATCGCGTGCAACGCTCCATCTGGCGTCGGGATTTAGCCTTCGATCGTCTTCGTCGAGCAAACGAATCGCGTTCGACAGAGAGGACTCGCGTTGCGTTTATCCATTGTGTTCCGTAGAGGGTCGCGGCGATGAGATTTCATTTTCCCGCGTGTCCCCTAGGTTCGCGTGATCACCGCGATCCGATCGAAAGTTCCAGTTGGTTTTTGTAAATAGCGCGTGAACACGTATGTATACTTGTACCGATACACGCTTGGTATTCGTAGTCGAAGGTATATTTCACACAGCTTTGCACTCCGAATTTAGAAGATGTTGCACATGTTAGACCGATGAATTTCAAAATGTGTACGACGTTCGCTGGGATTCGCCAGAATTTTTCAATTTTCCTCCGTTTTTTTTTTTTTTTTTTCGTTCTTTTACCTCGGTTTCGGTTATTATATTTCCCTTTTTTCTCTTTTCCGATCTATTCGACCGATATGTTACGCGATATAGGGTAAGCTTTAATACTACCATGGTACAAAAAGGCTGAAAATTAACGCTTTAGTGTCTGTCACTGGTAAAGAGTGTTTATGAAAGATAGCCTAAAAGTTGATTGGAGTTTCTTCATTTTTCCCGTGTTTTAATTTCGTAATTTATTATACTTTAAATGCATAAACATCGGCAGTCTGTTAATAACCATCGAAAATGTTATGTATGACTGAAACGTGTAATTTGAATTATGTAGATTATTAACTAGAGATATAAAGCACAGTTTAATCATAAACTCGAACGAAATTAATATTTAAATATATGTCAATCGTTCTCAGTGTTGCCACCTTTAGGACTCGAATAAATTTTTGTATAACTTTTATAGCCTTGTTATATTACATATAATTATCACGATTTTGCTACTATTTTCGATGTTACGAATCTTACATGAAGCGTTTGACGTCGTTTTACTTCTACTTTGTTCAACACCGAAACGTGTCTTATTACTTTTTTAAATCGCGACGTACATAATTGTCGGACACCACGGAAGTAGAACGATAGTCATTTCATGCAAAATGTATTAAATGTATATTTGGAGTGCAAAGAATTCTTTTTTCCGGTGCAATTATATGTATATACACGAATACATGTAAGACAAATGTATAGTTTACACCGAGTTAGAAACTTATACGTTAGTATCGTTTATTTTTCGATGATTCTATGGAAATGTACGGCCTTTAATTTGCGTTAAAACGCGTAGAAGATACTTAGACGTATATGGCGACATATTTGCTTCTACTTCGTTTCCGTTTATCGTATATTTGTACGAAATTTGATTCTAAGTGCACGATTTATTGAAACACTGTACTTTATAAATGTAAAATAATTTATGTAATATTTTGAATCTATAATGTACAAATGTATTGTTTCGATACACCTGTTTTACGATTTATATAAGAGGAATGCTTACGAAATACATTTTACATATGCTACGGATTAAAAACGAAAATAAAGAAAATAAACATTGTATCCATTATACGTTTAGAATTATTTCTGCGGAATTTACGGAGGGCGAAGTGCGGATGGAAAATCTTTGTTACCGGTACTTTGTCAAATTATAATTTTACAGTTACCCGATTCAATAAATTCAAATTTTCCAAATCTCACGTCGTGCAATTAATGCCAAAAAAATTGTTCGCAGGGAATAAAAATTGCTATTTAAATATTCACTAGCAACAGGATTAAAAGTTAAATTTAATCTTTCATAGCGAGACACGCGTAAAAATTATTCTCACCGTTACCTAACTGTAGCGAAAACGAAGGAAATAATTTGGAAAAAAAAGAGAATATTTCACAATTTATGATACGGTCCGATAAATTACGAAGCGTAAAAAGTAATTTATAAATTTCACGCGTACTAATGGAATTTCAAAATAAAATATTCCCGATAATTCACGAATAAAGAGATGAAATTCGTTAATTGCCGGAATAAATGGGTCAAATTTAAACTCTATCGAAGAAACCCGCTCGATTAAAATTCTTCGCGTTAAAAAATAAATGGCTCCGAAACTTTCCTAAAATTTTCGCGATTTTCACTCACCCTTACGACGAATCATCTCGAGTCATCCAAGATCGTCAGTCGTCTGGTAGAAAAATATCCCTAGACGATTCCAGAGCAACGTCCCGTGCCCTACACGTTCGAATTCAATCGCTCAAACGATTCGGGCGGCAACCTAACTTCCAGCCATCCGCGCAGGACATAAATTATAGCCGCCGAGTCAGCGCGTGTTCGAGCTCTTAAATCGATCCTATTTTCTACGCCCGGCCGTATCTTCGGGGCCGCAATTGTCGCGGCGATAATCAGTTTCGTGAAATCACGTGACTCGGCGAGAAGTCGGAATCCGAGCGTCACGCCACATCGGCTTGGATCGGTACTGAACGTACACACTATACGTTTCGCGACCGAGTATTTCCGAAGTCGGCTCTCACTCGCGATTCCGTATCGTAACGGTCGTATTTCGACGACGTCGGGTGAGAGAGAGGGTGAACGATGGGAGAAGGCATCGAGCTGGCTAGGATATATCGTCGCTACAACGAGCTTCGATCACCGCGAAAGCTTTCCTCAATGGCTACCCCCACCCCTGCAAGCTTCACCGTCAGGCCACGGTATAAATAGGTGAATAGCGAGGGAAAGAATTTAAGCTGGATATTCCTCCATGTGCGAGGTTCTCCGCCTTAGCAACGGCGGGGTGAGGCTGATACGAGAGCTGGTTGATATAGAGAAACTTTCCCGACGCGCGAGCACAGGTATAGGGAAATGCTTGTCCAGGTTTTTTAATACGACAGAGTGCATGCGCGAGACCGTGTGCGATGGCAGAATTATTTAATCGTTTCGATTTCTCCTGGTGTACCCGGTAAATATTTGTACCGAGTATTCCAGTCGCCTGAAACGCTTCGCGAATACTTCACGTGTTCAGTTTCTCCGTTTTTTTTTTGTGTTACGTAAATATTAGCCCTATGTAAATAATTGCGTATCATTGATAACCCACGCGTTCGGGATTTCCACCCCTATCTTCCGCGTGTGTTTCGTCCTTCGTCTTGGCCTATCGATAACGTTCCTGCCGGACAAAGCTTTCTCACGAGTCTCGAATATTCTGTTATATTTCAATGGTACTTTCGTCTATTCTCGTCGCGTCGTTAAAATTCCCATTGGAACTGGGTCTCGTCCACGTTACGAAACAACATGCGATCTAAATTTTTCCGCTGGTACCGATCGAGTACGAATTCGGGGCAATGTTAAGAATGGTTGGAGAGGGGGATGGATACGAGACAGGAAGGAGCAAAAGGAAATGATAGAGACCCTTGAAGGAGAGAGGTCGAAAGCGACGATCGCGCTCCTCGTGGTTTAATTAGCCATGGATCAAAGGTAGAAGCCAACGACGCCATCCTATGGCGGGTAAGCTCTGCAAAAAAAGAATCGAAAATAGCTGTGCAAATTTGGAAAAAGGTAGACCACTTTGAAACGTGAAAATTCGACGCTGGCCACGAGATCGCGTAAATATCACTTATCTCTTTAACTCTTGTACAAATATGATCTATGCTCGCGCGTGATGTGTGGAGCTTCTCCTACGTTTTGAGGTCTTCTGCTTGATCAGGTAAGACGCAAGAAAAAGGAAGAGTACGTTTCGTCCTGGATCTGTTAGTAGACTCGTCGGTGAGTCTCCCTAGTAAGAGCTAGACGGTGGAAGCTATTGGCAGGTCAGGAATTTGTACATGTAGAGAGCGGAGAATTCACTTGCGAGCAACTTCGAACCTCTTTGATTCTCTCTTGCGTTGAATGCGTGATCGCTGATGGTCACAGATCCTTTAGACAGGCTGCTCATTGCAGTGTATAGCAAATAAAATTATGTATGTATACCATACCATCTACCTCTACAGGCAGTACAGTAAAGTAGTATTAACTATTTGAATAGCAGTGTACCGATAGTACACTCACATTGGGTTTAGTTTACGTCCAGTAATAGAGGAAGAAGCTATTCTAGGTGTGAATTATCAACTCGATGCTAAGGGTCTCTCATAAAGAATGGTAGAAAGGCATGCAGTTACAACGAAAGTACTGGGTAATTCTAGGTTTAGGGTCAAAGGCGAGATATCATTGCGTCCATAAAGCTTGTGTCATCAAATGACCAGATTGATGGGAGCATAGAAGAGGAAATGGTATAGCAAATTTAGAAAAATTGATAACACGTGTATTTCCATAGCACTGGTGCTAACGCGGCGTCAAATTAACTCCGTATCACTAGTAGTGACACGACGTGAATTTGACGTTTCCTTAGATATGTACCTAGATCTGGTGATAATACTACTTGATACTTAGACCTCGACACGGAGTCAATTCGACGTCAAGCTACCTCTATTGATACGGAGTCAATCCGACGTACATCGTCGCTAACGTACGTCACAGCTTAAAACTTAACAGAAACATGGAGAAACCTAAAGGATAACGCTGAATGCATTATTTTAAAATTGAAATTCGAAGAGTCTGGTTTAAGATGCGCTAGATTTATCGTTAACCGGTTACGCCCCTATCTCAGAGCGACGTGAGGCTCGAGAGTGGGGACAACCTACTCGGTGTCAGGAGGACGGGCAAGGATGTTTCTATACCAAGGCGACCATGCCTAGCTACTTTAGAGATCGTCGGTCGCTTTATACGAGACGAATTGTTTTTCACTGGCCGTAAAAGAAGCCGAGTAACGGGCGAAGGTACGTAACGGGAGTTCGTAAGAAGCCTCGTTTCAAGCCGAGGAGTTGGCCCTTTTCATGGATCAGACTGGCCGGCTCCGGGGCTGGAAGGGGATCCTCGTTGCTTGTATACTTCTTTCACGACCCTGGCTTCGAACTTTACCACTGAATCAGCCCTCCTCACCCTCTCTGGCCGGAAGATGCTCAATGTTCGCCGGCATAGAATCGACGATTCTCCCGACGGAATATCGCGGTTTGCGAATTCCAGCATTGGATAAGGTACATAAAGCCCTGGAATCACCATCCGTGCGGCGATTGAATGAAAAAAGATATATCGATTTCGGGGGATGGCGCGAGCCATGGCGGATATTTACGCGCTCGTATAGTTACTTCGGCAGCGGACTTTGTTCCTCTGGCGATACTTCCAACGAATAGCAACGATCTAACAACCGCTGGCGACACGAGCCCGTGAAAGAACAATTCCTCGGAACAATGGCTCGTCTTATTTCGATGTTCGGTAAATATTCACGAGCACGCGCGGTCGGTTCGTGTGCGAAGCACGATGAAAGTATTGGAGGCTCGTTCGTGTTTCCCATGGCGGTTTTCAATCCGCGATATGTGTGTTTGATCAAGGGTATGATATTTGTGAACAGCTTGGTCGATTACCGATAAAATTTCGTATCGAAACGTTTTACTTGGATATTTCAACGAGACTAATTGCGACGATTTGCAAATGGATTTTTAGGTCAATCTTCGTATTTATTAGACATCCATTTCGAACAGGCTTTGAGGCTGGTTATTAGCTCGTTGCAATCAAATGTAAATATTTGTGTCGAGCTGTACGTGTATGAATTTAATATCTCTACCGTTTCGTATAATTTCGACGCAACGTGCCTGCGAAGATCGTTAATTGATTGAAATTTTCTTCTTTTTATGAAAATATTGTGGATATATTGATACGCGTGTTATGAATTTATGAGATTCGGGTGTGACACGAGGTATCGTTGAAAAGCGATTTTCAGACGACGCGAATTAGTTGGGGAATGCTTAAAAATGATGTTACATCGAATACCGATTATCCTACGTGCGAGCAAAGCTTACGAGCTCTACGCGTATAAATTTTTTTTATAATAGCGCTTAATTTTTATCACGGGAAGATGTTGGATTTCGATTAAATATAAAACGGGCAAATGAGAAGCGATAAAAAAGATTTAAATGGCTCATTTTGAATCGCGCAACGCTCGTCCGAACCAATTTTCGCTAAAATCAATATTTGCAGGGGTGCTGAAGTGGGTCCAGTTACAGTCAACGTTCGCAAAAGCATACGAATGGTTGCATTCGTTCTCGGACTAAACTTATTTTCTAAAAATTNAATATTGCTCGTGATAAAAGTTCGTTGCAGGATAAGGAACGAAATTGCGTGCAATTTTTTCAAATTAACCACGCGATGACCGAAACCAATTTTATTTCGCAAGTATTTTAAAAGTAAAAACGCTCGACTAAATTAATGTCATTTCAGATACAATACGTTCGGTTACAAGCAAAGGGATACAAAAACATTTGCCTCCAGCGACAAATTTATACGTAAAAGAACATTTCCACGGTTTCCTCCTGTCGCCATACACCCCTTTGAATTGTTTCGTTTGTAATTCTCATTGCTGCATACTTTTGTAATTTTGGAATATAAGAAATAAGCATATCCGCGTATAAATATATTATAAAAATGATATTACCATTTTGAAATCCTGCAATATTATTACATTAACGAGTAAATACTGGTCTTTTTATCTGCTAATAATAACATTAATACTGTACGTCAAAAAATTTCATGTTATTTATTTCATATTTCATTTTATATTCACTTCCTGATCAAAGCTTTAAAGTAAAATATCTGCGAATTTTTATATATCCTTTATCCTATATTTCCTCATTTCACGTACGAAACCTTTTACTACGTGTTACATTTGAACGTATCATACAATTTGTTCATTTGTATCAAACACGATCAATCCCTTTCACGTTAAAAGCACGAATCGATTATAGTATAATAAAAATTTATTGGATTTCTACACACAAGCAACGTCTTAATCTCTTTAATGTATAAGGTAAACTGAAAATATCTATTTTGCTCGCGAACAAGGCACAGACAGCCTATCACAAATGCACAATTTAACGTGTTTCATGACGGGTACATTCCACGTCCACACCTGCCAATTCGTCAGTAATTATCTGATGACTGGTGATTAAATGGTTGCTAATCACCAATATACGAGAAATTTCACCTCCACCAACTCCACTAACAGATGGCCATCGGTATCGGGCAAAAAAGAACGAATACCTAAATGTACGAATACCTGAAAAATTGCCAACGAAACCTTTCACCACGTGCCGGTAAAATTGGTCACATTCTCTGAACGATCAAATTTGGTCAGTGGCAAATATGATTAAGCTCTGCACAGTAATGCTCGGTTAAATTCGACCGTGTTCGAAAGCCAGTTTAGTTGAATCGTTCCAAGCAGTGCAACTCTTTTCTAGGAATAGTCTCGAGAAATAAGAAGGAGAAAAGTTAATCTGTTATACCAGTTAACTAATTTTAATTATATTAATTAATGTAGACAGATTACAGTTTTTGAGATTACATCTCAAAATAGAACAAAATATTTATACAGTGTTTGGACTCGTTTCGATCAAAAGGATCGCAGCAACGCATTGGTCCTACTTTCAAAGTTACAGAAAAATAAAATTTCTGTTATTGCATGTTTAGTTCAATCGTTCCAAGCAGTGCAACTCTTTTCTAGGAATAATCTCGAGAATTATAAGAACGAGAAAAAATAATCTGTCATATCAGTTAACTAATTTTAATTATACTAGTTAACGCAGAAAAATTACAGCTTTTGAGATTACATCTCAAAATAGAACGAAATATTTATACAGTGTTTGGACTCGATTCGATCAAAAGGATCGCAGCAACGCATTGGTCCTACTTTCAAAGTTACAGAAAAATAAAATTTCTGTTATTGCATGTTTACTTCAATACCGGTATTCTCTGTGTTTGTCAACTGTATCGGATTTCCCGAAGTTCGAGACACAGAGTGGTAGGAAAAGAATTGGGATGGTCCATGTAAATTTAACTGTATATATATATAAAAAAAAGAAGAACCAGCTCTACCTCGTTTGAGCCTGCCAATATGAACCTTTCCCTTGCCTAACAGCTCAGCCAGGCAACGACCAGCCAGTAACCATCCTAGCAATCGAGTCAGCTGGCTCCATGACCACATAAAACGCCACCTATCGCCGGCAGATTGGAAATAATCGGAATAAAGTGATTCCCCGGAATAATAGCGGGTGCTCCCGGCCTCCCTGTGTCCTGGTTCTCGAATATGAGCTAAGAAAAACGAGAACGAGGCTGCAGGAAGGAAGAGAAGAGAGGTGGAGAGGAGAAGAAAAAGGACGAATCGCACGACGTCGGTGCAGAATCACACTGTAGCATCCAGGTCAACAATATATACCCTTTTTCTATCAGGATAGATAATGGAACGTCGAATAAACAAGTGCGCGCAGTAAAGGAGAACAGAGGCACAATGGTATGATTTTACTTTTGCACCGTCATTCGTCATGGATTATGCGTGCGATCCTCGTTTTTCTTGCGTTGTATTCGTTTCCCTTCAGACAAGAGTTCCTTCTTCGGTTTATCTACCTGGGACTAACATCTGGATATTTTCGGATGAGAAATTGTGTATGAGATTCAAACGTTCGAGAATAAATGATTTTCTCGCGCCATAAATGTTGGAACCACTTAGCGTTGTTATTGAAAATTGATTATAAGCACGAATTTGGATTTATTTGGAAGGAAACTGGAAGATATAAGTGAATTGCAGTGTCTAGATTTTTCATGAATGCATCTGCTTACAGAGGCATTTATGATAATACAAAGAATGAACGATCAATCGTTTGATAGATAATTTTCGAAAACTGCAATGATTAATGCGTTTCATTGGAAATTTAATACGTAGTGAGAAAAAAATTACTGTACACTGAAGTTTTTAAGACTGAAGGTGCTGAAGTAGGTCGATTGAAAAGAGTAGGAACAGTCAGATAAACACGTTTAGGGTTTTAGTGTCCCCTGTTTGTGTCTTCATAATTTATGAAACAATAAAAATAATATAGTACAGTTCGAAGGAATATCATAAATATCATAAATCATGACTACAAATAAACAGTATTCGCAGTGGAAGGTATCCGCTATCGTCTGAAGAAATTGCCACGATAAAAATAATAATATTACACTTCGAAAGTGTTCCATAAACATCATAAATTCAGGCGATAAATAAACAGTAGATACGATCGAAATTGTTCGTTGTCTTATAGAAAAGCAGATAAAACAACGAAAATATTATTACTACACTTCGAAAGCGTGTTGTAAGTACTAAATACGAGTTTGAAATTAATCTTTTAACTCTTAAAACTAAAATTTGAAACTCGAAATTTTTTATAAAACAATTCTAAACTTGTCGACTATTTTCATCGACTATGAGATATATACATTTTTCCCTCGTATATTCCTTGATTTATTGATTCTTTATTCGTCAATTTTGTATCTCTTCTAGAAAAATATTCTAAACGTTTATCGATTTTTCACGGAATATTTTCGCAGGAAATATTTCCATTTCGAGTAACGAAAAAAGGAAGGGAGAAAAAATACAAACCTACAAAGCTTCGAAACTCTGGAAACTCGAGATTTTTCCTGGATTTCAAGAAAATCCCGATGTTTCTAAAAAACGCATCCCTGATGATATAATACCATAAATCAAACTCACGGGTAAACAATACTCATAATCAAAAGTCTCCATTGTCATCCAGGGAAGTTCCAGGGACAAGTATACCCTTCTTACTCTACATCTGGATTAAGTGCTGTATTCAGAAGGAGTCGGGTCTCGGTTATTATTAATGCGCCAAATTACTCAGCGAGTTCCGTTACGTCTCCGGCCCCTTCTTTTCGCGGTATTCACTATTTCCGCGCGCATCTTTCTCTCCGGGCGAAGCATAAATTTATAGCGGCGCAAAAGGCGCATCCAGACGAACACGATCGCAGAGGAGAGAAGCTCAGCTCGTTTCGCATAATATCTGTCGGAGTGAGCGCGCGTAAACCGGCGTTGCTCATCGCTCAAACGATGACAAGTGATGCTGACTGATGTTCGCCGCGGCTCCCCAATCGTCTCTTCTTCCTTCTGGCGCCCGACGCCCTCGATGTTCGCGCGAGAGGAACTGCTCCTAATGGAGCGTGCCGGAAAAAAGGCGTCCAGACCTAGTCCAAGGCGTAGACGCGACACCATTTTAACAGCGTGCACGCGTTTCCGCTTAAAAGGGAAAGCCTGTGACCTGAGCAGCCTCGAACAGGACGTGTATATATGATACGGATCTTAAAAATTGATGGATATCGATGATATGGAAAATATTCGGGGTAGCAGCTCGGACCTGTAACGAGTTTAAACGTGGAAGATGGAATATCGTTACAACATGGTTATCCTTTCTTCATCATCCGGAACCATTGTTATCATTGGTGCAAATTCTTTTGCAAAATTTTCTTCCAAATGAAGGAATTTTGATGTTTGTTCACTGATATGTATATATTGGAATACGTTGCGTAATAGAAGAATGTATTTTTGCAATAATTAAGGAACAGGGATGAGAAATCTAGAAGAGTGAAAACAGAAAATATGCTTTTAATAAATTCTATTGAATGGAGGTTACATTATTGCATTATTATATTTGTCGAAAGTGTCGGTGGTTGCTATTGTGGTTGCTGTAATAAATCTAAGATGGTTTTCCATTGTGCACTGGTCCAAAAATCTACAAATATCGTATTTATCAATCAAGTTTCCAATTTCACTGTATAATCTTAAAACTACCCTCTTAGTATTCGTGCTACATCGTTTCAAACATTTCAGTTTAGTATTTATACTTTCCCAATTCCCAACAAATTCGCAAACAAAACTAAAGGTTCATTTAACTAAATCCAATATAAGGAATCCTATCACCAAACAACAAAGCCACACTAGACAACAATCTCAGATGAACTTCCGATACCGCAGCCCCTGATACCTTTCAAATCTGGCAAACAAAAATGACGGAGCTCGTTTTGAAAACATCGTTTTCCAAACCGCGATACAAGTTTGAAAAGAAGTCGAATCGTTCTGTACGTGAAGAGGTTCGTGGAAGTTTTGCGAGGGAAATGAATGGAAGCCAAATAGCAGAATCACCGCGAAAACCAGGATCATCCCGTGAGTTCTTTGCGTCTGAACAGCCGTGCATTGGCAAAAAGGTATAGGTTCGTTCCTACCGAACCAAACAAGTGTAACGATAGCTCGGTTTTATACCTTCTAGTGATCAGAGAATTGTGAAAGTGGACTACCACCGGGCAACAGGTTCGCTGAATAAATGACCAGGCTTTAGTTTTCGAACACTTTGCTTCTATAAAGGAAGAGAAAAAAAAAAGAAAGAAAGAAAAAATATATGGGAAGAACACGCGCACACATGGCACGTATCACGTGTATGGAGATAGACTGGGCATACTGTTACATGCGCGATTGAAAAGCTAGGTTCGCCTGGTCAAAGGTTCAAACGATATGAGCATCCGTTCTATCACGTCGTTACACTTGGAATATTGTATTTTTCAAGGGATTCGGCGAAGACTCAAGCTTACCACTTGTGGTAAATATTGGAAGGTGTAATATACATACTCCTATGTTATATTTACAAGCTTCTTCACAAATCTCTGATATTGTATTGCTTATATGTTATGTATTAAGTCGTCCCATAAGTTCGTTCGCGGTGATATTTACATTCCTCGTCACAATTTATAAACTATATCGATGATTAACGTCTTTGTCAACGAAATAGAAAAAAGTCGTAGAACAAAAGGGCGACTAAATTTTTTTTTAATATTTAAAGGTTTATTCGACGTATAATTTTAAATGGTAAAAGTAAAAACCGGAACGAATTTATGGGACGACCTAATATGTTGCAGTAATAATATTACTAGGAATATCTAATGTTAAAGTATCCTGAAATCAGGAATAAGAATTTTAGGAACACTACTCAGAACTCAAGTCTCCGAAGTGAGAAGCGAGTACAATTACAAATTTATAACGCGTACTAACTACGAAATTATACAGAGAACAAATTATTATACGAACAACTAACATACAACGATTAACTAATGTGGAAGTATAGTAGTCAAAGATTGAACGTGTAACGTTCAATTGATTGAAAATTGCCGATGGCTATCGGTAATTCGAGTGAGGCCTTAGGCTGTTGACTTGCAAGACTAAGCAAGGAATATAGATATAGCGGCAGTGAATTGCACACAGAAGCGCGCTGTAATCAGAGTTTTAGGTATTTGTTAAGGAAAAACTTTGTGTACCTTACAGTTTCTCGTTATGATTTAAACATTGCTATAACTAGGTCAATAATTACTCGAAACAGATGAAAATGTGACGTAAAAGTGCAAAAAGAATTAATGATAATAACTACTTCATCCATTTTAAATGTAAACTAGTAATTAAATTATGTTTTAAGCAAAATTAAATGGATGATAACAAAATATGAATAGAATATTTCTCTATTAATTAATCATTTTTACGGCCTATTGACATATTATTACACTTCTCGTGCCCCATGAAATATAAAAATTAACTGATACATGAATACAATTATATCTGACTGTAATATAAATACCATAATGCAGTGCAGGACAGAATGATACTATACCTTTTAAATTTTAATCTTGGAGCTTGTGTAATATGTATTTACAACTGATACATACGTTGCTCTGTAACGTATTCTTTCCTTAATAATGTAGAAAGAGATTACTCAGCTTCCATTTTTCCCCTACGAATTTCACTCGTTTATGTGAAAAATGGATACGGCAGAATGGTACGAAAAACTCAGGTACGAAAAAACGGACTAACGAACTTTTTTTCAGGAAATAAATAAAAAATTATAGATTTTTGCTATATTTACGAAAATATTCCAACGCTACCTACTGGATTTTTCTCCAATGTTTTTCTCAATACGTGTAAAATGAAAAATTTGTAAAATCCAATTTGCTTCAAAATATTACAATATTTTTCTCCCGAGACACGTTAGTTTGAAGACACTTTGAAAATCATGGGGTGTGTGAATGTGAGCGTCGTTGAATAAGTAACAGTCGTTTATCTATAGTTACGAAGTCTATGGTGCAAATATGATATGTGAGAGTTCCGTCTAGGGTAAGTAATGTTCCGAAGAATGTCCTAAAACACTTAGTCGTTAAAAGGAAGTCAAAGAGTGAGAAACGATGGGCGAAGCGAGACAAAGGGAGTGAAAAAATGAGAAAAGATTTATCATTTCAATATAATATTTCGCGAGTATTGTGTTATTATCTTTCGTGCAAATATACTTTGCGGTCGAACGATAAAGATGTTATCGTTTTATCCATTTTATCCACAGGGTTGATAAAATGCCACCGTTTCATCTCTGCGCACCGCATCCCTCAGAGAACACGGAGGAACCCATGTACTTTTACAATCCAATTCACTATTAATTAACATCAACGTGTAGAAATCGAACGCAACAAAGCCACTTCACATCGAATGTCTGGTTTTTCCTTTTTACCTCGCTGAACATATTATTATCTCGCTACAATTGCTTTGAACGGATATCGTTTCCTGGCGAATTAACATTATTCAACGATGTTATTTCCTTCTGTTCGAAATGAATTCAATCCGTTCGACGATTCACAGCGAATACTCCCACGGTGCTCTCTAGTTCGCTGTATTATTCGGAAAATTTCTGAGCAAGATAAACTGGACGCGTTGCGAGATACGATGTTTACAGGGCTCGTTTTCTCTCACGGAGGCGCCATTTTTACAGTCCGCGATATTCGCGACGATCGCGAGATTGGTTTAAAACCTGGACGCTTTGAGAATGATTAATGTCCTTGAAAATGAAGAACGCGAGGCTCGACGTTGACCCTCGAACGTTTTATCTCGTTAACGGTAGACAACGGAGTTGAAACGTGATGAAATGCTTGAAAATGAAATTCCGTTTGTTCCACTTCGGCTCGGCGAAAGAGAAGGAATAAATTTGGGGCCGATGCCGGTTTGCGATGGAATACGATAAATTTAAATGGAAACGATTTTTAATGCCCTCGCGTTCAAGTTGTATTGGAGTATCGGTGTTGGACGTCGTAACGTGCGAGTTTAACGTTTATGGATTGTCGTAATCTCTATCGGTTTGCGGTTTGGTTATAATTCAGAAATAACCGACTGGAGGATATTATTTGTTTATTTTCTTAATAGTTTTTGCTATATTGTTAAATGATGTAGAAAGTTCTAGTATAAGAATGTTACGTAATTAAATGATAAATAAAATTCTAGGTTCTACAGTGATAATTTACTAAAAAATTACGTAATTAATTAATAACGATTTTTATTCTTGCGAATTTATTACTTGAAGCTTGAGCTAAGGAAAAAATTAAATTACGTAATAAAGAAAAAATGTTAATATCGAAATTGATGAGGTGCTTGGTACGTAGAAATGGCACAGGTATTAAAAACGAGAGCATTCAGTCTCGCGGCTGCAAATATTAAATTAAAAATAAATTCAAATATTTCATTAATAATAAGTTCCCTCCGCTGAATAAAACACCTTTAATTAAAAATATATTTTCACATCTTCTACAGCTGAAGAAATGTTTTATACACAAGAAATATTAAAAGGCAGTCCGTTTAATTAGCGAAGTACGAGTAAAAAATTATTTAAACCCGAAAATTTAGATATTCCGTTAAATGTTCTTCTTCGGGCAGCTTGCTTGAATGTTTTATCATTCACGTTTCCCGGAACTGAGGAGAAATCTTCGAAATTACGCAGCTAAATGTTAAAATCGAAGTAAACGAATTACGAATAGAAATTTAAATGCCCCGGTAAATTTTTCCCGTTGAAAAATATCCTTCCCGTGCCATATTGATATTGAAAAGCAGCGCATCAAGTCAGCAACTATCACTCGAACTCCTCGCCGTGTACGGATTACGTTCGATTGTATAAATTTCTCGGAAGCTCGAATCCGACACGTGCCTAAACTCCACGAAGCCGGGATGAATATGTTCGGTGAAAAAATTTGCCGAACAATGGCACGCTTGTCGCATCGAAGGAATTCCTGGCGTGCATCGCCGTATGCGCCAGGATCAACAACGAAGCACGATAAAAGGGGTATGTTCAGTTTCCTAGAATCCCACGCGATTTTCTCCTACTGGCCCGTGCCACGACACAATATTGGAATTCACTTCTGTTTGCCAGTGTTATGTACTCGCCGCGCGTAATTCGTTTTGCGGTACGCTCGTCCACAAAGCTTCGCGTGCCCTTGCGTCGTATAAATGAAATTTTCGAATCCGTGACGCTTTTGACGCCGCCCATCTTTGTCCTTTGCTTGCCTCACCTCGCGTTCAAGGAATCATAGAATTAGCTTTAACGCCGAGCAAGCGTCGTTCGTTTCCTTCGTGTCTCGTGAATTATCCTGCCGGAGAAAGTTTGCCAAGTATTTGAAAGGATGCTAGTGACTGTATCGGTGTATCGATCATGTTTAATAGTCCCGTGCTTTCCGGGTAAATATCAGCGATGCAATTATCCTGCAACTATATTACGTGTTCGGTGCTCTGTTTACAGAAGCGTGAGAAATCGTTAGACTCGTCGAAAAAATTCTGTTTAACGTATTTATTTTTAGGTGGATTTTTCGTGCACGTGTTAAGAATTAATTTACTTGCGGTTCTATATTTAATATGAAACAATATTTAGTGGTGCTAAATATTTAGCACGTGAGTACTTTTCAGAATTTCTTTTTAAGAAAGTATTTATTTGATCGCTCTGAAAATCATGAAGTTTTATTAAGTAATTGTAAGAGTATAAAATGAAATTTTTTTTACAATTTATAGACGGTTGGAATTTGGAGTTATAGCAGAGTATTTGTGGCGCCACCATAATGAGATTTGAAATTGGTGAGAGATTTGATCAAAATAGAAAT
>NIJG01000024.1:1201402-1214958 GCA_002201625.1 Euglossa dilemma | reverse complement strand
TATTTATAGCTTGTTTAAATTATTTATATACTAGCATTTTGTAACATCGTCCTCGCAAAACCTCTGAATATTAATTTTTCATACTTAAACTAACATTTGCGTTTGTGTCTTTTATAGTATTATTATGCATTTCTACTTTCACATTTATGAAACATTTTTGTTAATACACAATAAACATGCAAGTACAACATGTTCCTTCATTGTATAAAATTTTTATTCAATTCATTAATACGTGAATATATTTGTAGATTTGTTCCGTCGCAACGTTATATGCAAACGTAGTTGTAAGTTGGTACTGTTAATAAATTGTAAAAATATATACAAAGATATACATAAGAATGAAAATACTTTTTTCAATAGTATTTCATACTTCATATTCCAATGTTCCCTATCAAATTTCTATGAGTAAAATCAGATATGCTATCGAAATGTGGGTCGTTCGAAACTTTATTAAGAAATTGTAACGAAAAAGAAAATTATAAACGACGTTTTACTTGTTGTGATTCTGGCACAATATATAAATAATTTGTCGATCAGAATATTCGTAAAATATTAATACTCCGCCTTAAACTGTAAGCCATTCCTGCCAATACGGAATTAACGTTTTGAGATAACTGAGTATATTGCTGTATGAAATGCTGAAGATTGAAAAGTTTATTAATTTAACTTTGTCCTATTATTACGAAAATGAAATATTGCGATATCTCAAATAATTCCTTTGTTCAGAAACTAATCATATTTCTTTCCCTTTCTTTATTCACTCAAAATAGTAAGCATCTAGATTTTTGATTTATTTTATGTACGTCCATTTATATTACAAATTTGACAGCTACGTTTTCCTCGGATATTTGAAACGCACACTTGCTACTTCGCATGTAGCAATATTAAAAAATGCTATCCATCACCGAAACAAATTTGACTAATTTTTTTTCTCTCCGAGTATAAAACACCGAATACTTCGTATCAGGACACGCACGAGTCAAATCTTATATAATCACTGCACATGATCACTTTTACGTATAGTTCAGATTAAACTTTATTACGACCATACGTCAGCGACCATCGATTCGGTAGCTGAAATTTCCTGGAACATTTGAAACTCACTTACCCTCGTGCTAGCCCAAAAATGTAAAAAAATAGCAAGTTTCCACCGATAAAAATTTTACCTTTGAATTACGTTCGAATCGATAACAGCGAAATGCAATTTCCCTATCTTTCCTTTGAGAGTACTCGAGCGAATATTTGTCAGCGTCAAAGAGCTATTCGCATGCTTCACGGGATTTTCACAATAATAATTTGCTAATTAACGTCTGCCTGTCGCTTCGGGTACTTCAATATTTCGTAAAAGTCTACTCATCCGGAAGGAGGAAGAAACAATGCCGGTAAGTATTCAGCGGTTGAAACCGGGTTTCCTGTCGTCATTGTCGGTTCTATCGCTATTCGCTGGCTTTAAAGCTAAGCTATTATTTCCGGATAACCATATGCGAATAGCCTATACGCGAAACGTTCCATTGGTATGTATTCTTGGAAACTCCAATTGCTGCGAAATCGGCGGAATATTGTCGTCCGCGGTGTGGCGAGGTCTTTTAATCATCGTTCGTATGAATCGTAACGATGTTATTAATAATCGAACGTTCATCGAATTTGCAGAATACCAAAGCTCGTTTAACTTATTTCGTTTCTGGAGATTACTCGGAAGACTGAAGAATGTCCGGCACCGGTGAAATAATTTCAAAGTTATGTCGTAATTCCGAAGCGATTCGAAGCATTTTAATTATTGCTGACTTGTTCGCTCGCATCGATTCTGTTGGTACATTTCTCTTTTATTCTTTCGTTCAAAGTTTTTTTTAATCCTCTTTCACGTTTCTTTGATCCTTGTCGACTATATTACGTTCTCCGACGTTGCTTTCATTATGCTTCGTTAAAAGAAGGCACATAATATTTTTAATATTTATTACGTTCAATGGACGATCAATTAAGTATCGTAGATCGAAGGCTTGTATCTTTTCCTAACAATTTTTAGACTGAATATAGACCAAACCTCTTCATCTATACTTAACTGCAATCTGACATTATAAATTTAGATTACTTGATACTTCTCAACCTCGATCTAATCTGAATCAATTTCTCGATATCCGAATATATCCTATTAATACAATTCCAATGCAACTTATCAATTTTTCTAATTTTCTTCTACCCCTTGAATTAACCTAAATTGAAAATAACCTTTCTCTGCATCGCGATACTATAGATTTAAATCAATTTAATAAATCATAACCTCGATTTAATACAAATCTTCTCTCCTACATCTAATTAAATTATGTTCTAACATTTGAGTTAGCCTGATTAATTTTTTCTAACCTTAACCTAACCTACATTTCTTCCTCCATTTTCATTTCATCTAATTACAAGCTTACCTTGCAGACTTAAGCTACTTAACAATATCTGAAATTATCCAGCTAATAATTACTTCATTTTACCCTTTCTTTCTCTCGTTAGTACACGTACATCCGTCGTCAGCTTTATCCGCTCCATTATTTCCTTTGCCGCGTATCCCTTCTTTTTTCTCTCTTTTCCCTTTGGAATACTACGATTAATACCTCCCTGGGAACCGAGTCGGAAACGTATCGGATCACTCGACCGGCGGCGACGTGGACGTTTTTACTCCAAGTCCATTGCCGTCGTCGAATAATTAATAACGACCGGAAATATGCTGCGCTCAGGAGTCGGATAGAGGAGGAGTGCTGGTAAATCGCTATCCCGTGGCTTGATAAAACCAGGATTGTTTTATATCGAACGTAAGCCCTTGCTGAACCGCGTCGATCGTTAAACGGATTATTTAACGTATATACAGCCATGAATTTGCTTGCTTATGCGGCTGCGGTCCCCGTTCGTATAATAGCCGCAACGAACGCGACCAATTACCGTAATCGATGTTTAACGTTTACTGCAGCCGCCGAAATGGCGAATTCGACTTCTAACGTCCGTGGACAAAATCGCGGATGCCGTTGAGAGTTCGTGGCTTACTGTCACGACTCCCCTGGGGATACCTCTTTTCTGCGGTCGATGGCTAATGTTATTGGTATTGTTAAATCGTTCCATAAATGTCACGTATTTTTAGCGATCGAAGATTACGCATTTTTTAACTTTGGAAATTATATTGGTACTTTATCGGAATTTATATTAACCCTTATGGCTCCAAGTGTGCCCCTCAAGTACTACCTTACTATTATAATCAAAATTATATTACTTCTGAAAGGATTGTTTTGAATAACTTTAATATTATTATTTACGCGTCATTATAGCATTTAAAGTCTGATACTTCAAAACTTGCAAATCAGAATATGACGAAAATAAGTTGGTGTTTCCGGTCGATATTGAGACTTAAAAGTAGGAGTGTTAAGGGTTAACACTTAGAAGTTGTATCAGATCTGAAATAGAGAGTTCCGTTGAATTAATTAATTTTATAACTTCGAATTTTTTTTAATTAAATTACAAATAAATTCTATACTTATATTTCTTTGAATCATCAAGTTCATTTTTATTGGTGAATAATAATTCATCATATAATAATTCATTGCATTAGACGTACGAAAAATACGAAAGTTCCACGTGTGTTAATTTATTAAAATCGTCGATAAAATTGAGAATTAATTTATTAGTCGAATCAGCATAGATAACGCTATATTTAATTTAATAAACAGGATTAGAAACGAAAGATTCTTACCGTGGCCAGTGGAGTTAGAACCGTTTCGTCGTAAAACAAGAGATCCAAGCTCAGTAGACCGTGTAACTAGTTCTTTCTTTATTAGATTTCAGAAAGTAAAATTCTCCGTAGTATTTTCATTATTCGTCTTCATATTAGAACAATCCTTGCTCCCTGCCCAATGGATCGTATATTCGATTCTTTATCTTTCTAAAATACGTACGTTTACGCGTGGCTGGCTACTTCGCGGGATCCACGCTCGACCAAACGTCTTCAGGAGGAATAAATAATTCTGAGGAACGAGGTAAAACGTCGCGGTAAATGCAAGAATCGATCGGGCTTATGGCGTACTTTGCGACGGGAGCCATTTCGAGTTTACTGCCAACTGAGCGCCCAAAACGATTGACTCCGATTCTATTTGCGATATTACAAAGACGAATTTCATTCGATCTTTGCTGTACAAGAAAAACGACGTCACGGATGAGTCATCGAACGTCATTCGATTCGCTGGAAACCAAAATTCCATCGTGATAGTATCCTCCATCAATTCTGCCCGAGAAACACGCAAATTAATCGTGAATCGAAAATGTCGTACGATTAAGTAATTACTGAAATGGAAATGGTAACTGGATGTTATATTTAATCAACTACAATTTTGTCAATTTTTTATTTTAATTGCCTTCAAACATCGAAATTGGCTGCATTATCGAATTTAATCTGAAATGTTTCTGTATTTTGTAAAATAATTTCATCGTTGTAAAAATGTTCCAATAATCAATCGGAATTAATGACTTGTCAGATGATGTCAGAATTACTAATAAATTACATAGATGGTGGAATATGGGTGGATTGAACAATGGTGACCAGCTAGCCTGTGGTACTAGCTGATGACCATCGTCCACCCCAAGCATATCCCGGACCAACCCCTATTAAGATTTCGATCTGTTCAATCCGAAGTCAAATCGACAAATGAACTCGAACTGTGAAGTCGCGACCTTTACATAACCAATGCCATCTGCTGAAGATCGGTCAAAAAGCCACGATCATTATCAATTACATTACTAATCGCATTTCTATCGTAATAACCAATCTTCTCCATTTTAATTGCAATTCTCTATTAAAACAGTTATTAACAAGAAATTCAATAATTTACAATTTATAATTACATTTTGTATATGCCTTTCATCTATATACGTGTATAATAATATACGATAGAAAAGAATTAGGTTAATTACAGGTTAATTTATTTCACGTGGGAAGCTTTTTATCGCCGAAAAAGCAGTGTAATTACAAAATTCTAATTAACATATCTCGCTCGATATTCATAATCACGTATTTCGTTATTGTCAAGCATATAAATTTTCGAATTTCTCCATCTCCTGATTTTCGAATTGCACAATTTACGGGAATCGATATCCCGAGAAAGAATAACCCACGTTGCTCGATTCCTTTCACTTAACGCATTTGTTCATTTTCTCGCCGTTCAAAGCAGGAGTCAAGGTATCCTAGAGCGATAAATATAATAAAATAATCGAAGAGCCGAGTTGAGAGAGTTTTCACGGCTGGGTAAGGCTGACGTAGAACAGAACGATATACCGCGAATGCTCCGGATGGATGCATCTGAAGAGATACGGATGCCGTCTCGAGAAGAGAACAGAAGACACGAGGGTGCAGGAGCCAGAAGCCAGCGGTGAGGGAATTGGAAGAGAGCGAAACGGAGAATCGAGTCCCGATGCACTGCAGAGACAGCATAGCCATCGGTCTTGCCGCGGTTTTCCAAGATCCTCGAGTTTATCTCCGAGAGTTTATCTTCACGAACGGCAGGGAAGTGATCTAAGTTTCATCCGGTTGGCGGCCCGTCAGACTCGAGGCTATTCGGCTGCTGGTTATCTTTCAGTGGTGTCAAGAGCCTTGCCCAACGCAGCTCTCGATAACGCCCTTTTCGCGTAGTTACACGACAATCTATCATGCCACCAAAAACCTACTTTGTATCGCGCATAATGTTCGCATACTCCAACGTTTCTGAACACGCCTGCCATCGAGCCTGCAGCCCAAGGCCTTCGCGTGTAACCAACCGTTCTGTTGTTCAAAGAAAACTCTAGTTCATCGTTCGCTAAATTAGTTATTCGCGCGAGTATCGTTGCTCAGCAACGAGGATATAGCCGAGAGTTTAAACAATTGATTTAGTCTGTGGCCTAGTTTGATGACAATTTTGTATCACTCGAAAAGTGAAATTCAAGGAAAATGCGCGTGAATATTTATAACGTATTATTATTTATTTCTATAAATCAGTTGATGGTTATCTAGTGTAAATATCCTCGTGCGATGGAAAAAATGCGATCTCAGGCTCCCGCGGGAGACATATAATCCCTGTTGAGAAAACCTGGTCTGTGGATAAATTTATCATGCGCAGTGATCGATATCAGCGAATAGAAAGTGTGAAGGAAATGTTGAACTATGAAGATGGATCTGACTTAATGTTTATTTATTTGTTTGTTCGTATTTTGTAAGTAGAGCAGTTGGATTTACATATATGTGCAACCAATGACGTTAAAGTTGACTTATGTGATACAAGTTTCGTGCTGGATATAAGAAGAGATGAAAAATTCAGCAGAAATATTTGTATCATTGGTATAAGCCAAACAGCATAGATTATGTATGGGATCTCTGTGTCGGGATAAAGATGTATGAAACTTTAGCGTAAATATGGTAAAATGTCATAGTTAATCGTAATTTAATTTGCTAAAAGATTTGTCAATTGTTAAATGTCAATTAAACATGCCGCAATAGAGTATCGTCGATACAAATATTTAAAATGAAATTAAAAATAGGTCTTTTCAAAATTGTCAAGATCGTGATGGCTAATTATTAGTAAATACGTGGAAAAAGCTCGCTTTGGTTTAATTGTACCGCTGTCAGGTGCATTTTAATGGAATTCTGGATATGTCCCACTTAAAATTCTCAGCAGTAGGTGCATGATAGAAAATAAATATATAAAACAGTATGACATCAGGATGGAGTACGTGAAATAATTTTTGATACGAGTATTCAGTTGTGTAAAATGCAACACGAGAAATTTTATTCATCATTTTATCAAACACTTTATATATTTTGTATTATGTATCTTAGCATACTTATTTATTTATTTTTCCATCAAATTTTATATGAAATATTCGATAAATCGTAAAATAATTTAGTCGGGAATAAAGTGACATTTTTCGCGCAAAATTTCTAAAGTGGATGAATGTATAATGTATATGAAAAGTGCATAATATACTATCAACTAATATAACTAATAGGACAATGTGTTTATCCCAAATAAAATTTGAGCAATATTATAATCGCAATTTGTCAGATGTTAAATAATTTTTTAACGATCTAACAATTTTGCAACAATTTTTCAGTTCCTACGTAATAAATGTAGTATTTAAAATTAATGAAAACTTCCAACATGTTTTTTTTATTTATCCACTAATTTTCTCTTCGTGTATAATAATATTTTTCTTGAATAATTGTTCTCGAATAATTTCTGGGACGATAAAATTTCGCGCAAAAAAGGAGAAAACTTGTATTTTTAAATAAAAGGAATTATAATTTTATCAAGTATAGCAGAATTTTCAGAATATTTTATGCATTTGCCTTAAATCCTATTACTTTGAAGTTTCTTCATTCTTCTGTATCCACGTGTAGGCAAATTTTAGACTTGCACCTTTATGTGCACTGTTTACTTCCTGTTGTCACGTTCCAACGCTTACCGTCACTTCAACGACAAAGAATGTTTGAAATTTCCTCAGAGAAAAAGGGTAAGCACTTGAAACAACACGTTGCATGGAAACTGAAGATTAACGTATAGGAATATATTCGGCAAAATGTGTCCGAAATGTTAAATACGTTTTCAAAATAGATAGTTACGAAATTATTATCTACAGAATTTAATTGCTGGATATTTACCGACGAATTCGAGCAACGTTGTGACGGACGATGCACGAAATATCATAAATTCGAATTAATCAAATATTCCTATGTTTACGCTACAATATTAGTTCATTGCATATTAAATTTCAATATTGGATATTTTATATAGCAATAGCGTTAATTGCTTATTTTATAAACAATGCTGTTCCGAGATAGCTCGCGTGCAATTAATAATAAGCGATAATAACGAAGACGTATAACTTTCTTTAATATTTAATCGAGTTTCCATTATGTACGCTATATACCAGCCAATAATTTATGTATCAGACCCACTCCCATATTATGGAACTTTTTCCTTTTATTCGCTGTTTAAAGTTGCATCAACCACTGTGGGGGTTATTAGCTACTATAGGTCAAGTGTATAGTCTGTTGCAGAGACTATAATAGTTTTAGATAGCGTAGTAGAGTAGCTTCTAGAGCAACTTTTATATCATGTTGTCTTTTCATAAGGTATTTTCTGCAGATAATATGTTCAACTGTCAGGGGAGTGTTACATGATTCACAAGTTGGCGGTTCCTCTCTGTTAAGGAGATATCGGTGGATAAACTTTGCATGACCCAGTATAATCCTTAAGACTACAACCTGGTCATGTCTTCAGAGGAAGCGAGATATGCTTTTCTTGAAAAAGTTATCTTTTGTAGTTAGTCGAGGCGTGGATTCAATTTTGAAAGTCTTAGAGAACGATATATCTCTTAGTATCGATTTTATTTATCAACTTTGATAGTTAAGTTGAATCACTGACCAGGTATAAGATAGGTTTAACATTCTGTGTATTTTTCCAAACATTAATGATATATTATATCGTATACGGTATAGTATATGAGAGAAACCAAAATCAGCTCCATTATTAATGAAATAATAGCCCTGATGAGAGTTACCACAAGAATCTTTGAGCAAACCATAGGAATGGTCGCTCCTCTTTAGCTTCAAATTCCTCTACACGAGATCGGAAATAATTACCTCTAGCAGAGGAGGACAACATTCAAGTATGAAACGGACACTTAATAACGCGATATTGCAAGAAACATGCTCAGTTAAACTACTTGGTCTAACTCTTGACCTCCAATTGATGTAGAAGCCCCACAAGCTTAAAACACACTGCAACCAGATACTCGACGTACTCAAACCGATTGCTGCAAACCATTGAAGCACAGATTTAAACACACTGCTACTATTATATAAATCAATATTCGGATCAAACTTGGATCAATCGTGTGTAGCTAAACCCGCTTTAGCATACTTAAGAAACATTAAAACGATACGCAACACCGCACTTAAAATAATCGTAGGTGCCTTCTGCTGCAGTTCAGATAGAAAGTACCATTGCAGACCAGAAGAAAGTACCTAGGTATCACATTTACAATTAAAATCGCCTTTTCCCATCAGAATCCTGCGTATCAAAATATCTTCAAGCGAAACTATACTTTACCTATACAAACGAGGAAAAGAACCTTATTTCTTTACAAATATTCTTTCCAATAACATTACAAAATAGTCAATGTAATATTTCGACTATTATTATATAACAATAAAAATAGAATAATAATATTTCTGTTATTTACAATTAACACGCGTTTCTAAAGGATCCCTGTTACGACTCAGGATCACCGATCTAATCCCCAATTTATTCCCACCGCGGTATCCGGCGCTTTGGAAAAAAGAAAAGCACGCATAAATCACCACTTTACTACCCCCCGATACTGAGAAAATTAGCGCGCCCCCTATTCAACGGAAGGTACTATCGTTACCGGGTTTGGCGTAGGCGAAATAAAATATTTAGCGGTCTCGTAGCTAAAAGAAACATTTTTCGACAAACACGCTCCGATAGCCGGCTTGAATAAACCCCGTGGCATCACGTGCAGCGACAGCGTATGTATGCGGAATTTAAAAGGGAAACAATGATACGTTCTTTGTAACAGTCGCAGTACTAGACAATAGGAGCAGGCAAAGCACGCATTCAGTTGCAGTGACCGACAGTAGACGTGCCGTTGAAGCGGCTATCCAGCTGGAAGACCGGCATAGTATAAAGGGTTAAATTTGCTTTCTTCGACGTCTAACCATCCACGCCAGGCATCGACCCCGTTAAGACCCCCTCTTGGTTATTAGTTATCAGCCGGTTCCCACGCCGTTGTCAATGTTCACTCCTCCTCGGTCCAGGTTATTGATCGACCGTTCGGAAGATTCCTGGCACCGGGGTCACTTCTGGTAGACTGCTCGTCCAGCAGGAAACGAGAGTGGTAGTTATCCCCGGAAAGAAGATCAGGCAACGAACTTATCGATTGTACTTTCCAACTCGTTCTCTCCTTTCCGGTGCCTAGCGTTTGCTGACTATTGCACGCCACCGCGGATCAAAGGTACTCCAGTCCGCCGATCCTCGTCAAATTTCGTCGCGTCTGCCGATTCCTCCGAGTCCCCGTTTCGATCCTCCGTGTCCTTTTCTGCCAGGGCTGGTTGTTGCACCGTGCAATCTGCAAGGAGCGACAAGGAGACACGGCTCGGCCAACTTTGACTTCTGACTTCAGGCTTATTCCGCGAGTTCCTCGTGTGGCCGGTAAGTGACTTCTAAGGGTACGAGTCAGTTTTTAACCCCGCAGTTCCGGTTCCATTGATGTGGTCGGTTGAATCAGCCTGGTGAGTTTGTAAACTGGATTTCCCGGAACACTGTGTCCAGTTTCGCTAATTTGCTAGTCAGTGCTGTTTGATATGACATTATACCTTTGACTGTGGAATGGAATATTCTGTGAAATTGTTTCAATCGAAAAGTGAAAATTATGATAAATCATAAGTGTGTTCTTGTTCTTTGTTTACCCCCTGTTGATAGTTCGGTCAGTGCGTTAGATCTTTACTTTAAGATTTGGAAGTCAAGATTGGAACAGTATTCGTTATTTAATATTATAATATTAAAACTACAAACGAGACCAACGTGACTTATCTCAGACATTTTATTGTTATACTTAGTGAAGAATGCAGTTCCTTTCGTCGAAGTTAATATTAATTTTTATTCAGATAAGAAACAAATTATTTATAGCAATTTATTTTTATTGTGCCACAGTAATCATGGTTGCTATTATGTATTTTAAATCGGTAGACCTAGTCTGTGACTACAGTCTTTAACTTTTGACTCTTCTCCCATACAAAAGTAGTATCATATGCCTTAGGATAGATCGCTAATGTCAACACCAATTGTACGTTGCTACGGATAAGCTAGATACCCTTAATATCAACTGTAGATTGGAATTTTGGTGCATCAACTGTGATGGAATACACTTTGAAGGAGAAACAGGTCTGGTTCGTGAGAATTCAGAATCGTTAGGTTAAGTATACGATAGCCATGTACTCGGACGCCTTCGGAATGGTCATCTTCTGGTCCGGTAAACTTCGCGGAAGGTTGATCCATCGAATCTTGGTCAACGTGGACCAATATGGTGAATCGTGCCCAGACTGTGAGACTATGCTCCTTCAGCATGGTATTCGATGGTTGTTCCCTTGCGTTTCCAATGATTAACTGACACACTTTGTTCTTAAAATAATCCACTGAGATCTGGAGGTGAAGTTAGAGTGACAATATAGTGATTTCATGTATCGATACATATTATATTCGTCACTAGACACGTTAGAGATTTAGAAATAAATAAATTGAGTAAATAAATCCTTTTATTGAAATAATCACGCGGCTAAAAGCATTTTTCTTGCACAATTTTATTAAAAGATACGAGTATGTATTAATTTCAAATTGATTTATCATCGATATTAACGATACTATTGATAATTTTTAATTCACGATATGATTAAAAGGTTTTGTCGAGAAATTCTGCTAAAAATTTTACCGTTGAAATAAATTCTTCGATATTGCATAACGTTTTCATTCGCAAACGTAGTTACTCGATCCATATAATAACGATTCCTAGCTTGCGAATCGTCGGAAGCGGTAGTTCGACTAAAGAATTCATATTCGTTTAGAATTGCGATCGATTCGTCGAACCAGAAAGTAGCTGTCAATTTCTTCCAAGACATCGTATTGAAAACACAGAATGCATTTCGGGACACATCCGTGTGAAATTGTCTCCGTTTCCATCCCCCATTTCGCAGCCGTGGACGAATCAATGATTCAATAGACAAGAGGAACGACAACTTCGGAAACTGGAAGAAACATTAACGTATAACAAAAGTTGAACCTGTCGATCGGGTCGATCGACCCGCATAACGTTCTTCTTCCCGTGATGGAGGAAAAAGATCGATCGATTGTTATTTGAGTTTAACCAAGAACGATGTTAAAGGTATAGAAGGAAGTTGTTTGCACTGCGAAGATACACCTACTCTAATTACATTTGGCTTATATTAAACGGATAAGGTTAACGATGCCTCGTAAATAGTATCGAGCGTGCAGCTTTATTAGCGAGGCTTAGTTACATCGAGGATACAATGTAAAATAAACGAAGGATCCGTTACCGCACAGGTAACGTTACATTTATAGCCCGTGACAAAAGTATTCGAACGTGTAATTTAATTTCAGTGCTTCGTCTTTTAAATAAATATAACGCGAGAAATTACGCGAAAAACGTATCATATTTTACTGGAGTATGTAATGTACCGTGTAATACGGTATTTACAATCCATTAGGGGGATGATTCGAAATAAAGGAATAACATTTTTTAAATCCGCGTGCATTTAATTTCAGATAAAGCGATTTTCTGCAAAACGAAGCTTTTAATCCAAAAATTTTATTCCTTCCTTTTCCTTTTTTATTCCTTCTTAAATTAAATTAAAATTACCCCCTTCCCGATTATACTGCGTACTGTTACTGGGACACCCTATATAGAGTAGTTGTTTACATATATTCTGCTATATGTACTGTAGTGTGGAATAATATACTAGTATAAAATATGATAATACGGAGTATAATATACTAATATAGGTTGTAATAACATGAGATATAGTATACCAATATAGAGAATATTATGAGATACAGCACGCAAATATAGAGTATGTAACAGCATGCAGTATAATATATTAATACGGAGTAGTAATAAAATGAAGTATCTGATATAGAGAATTTTAACACGAAGTGTGATATTTATTATAATAACTTATCCATTTGAATATTGGATAAATTGTCGTGTACATATTCAATAATTTGTATAGACGATTTTCTCGTTAGGATATCGTCTATAACTGTGAAATCTTTTTATTTACAAATATCAATACATAGCAATCAAAGAATTATATAAATTGCACATGTGTGTAAATATTTTAGTGCATTAAATAGAAAAATCAGGATTAAGTGATTTCTGGTCTACACGCTAAGGAAACTATCGATGTATTTTATAGATGAATCATTATATTTATTAACTTTTTACATCGTTAAGACGTTCTACGTTTCTTGCACTACTGACTCGTTTCGTAAAGACTTAAACGTTCCGTTAATGCTGCAATTCATTGGCGAATATGGTTACCAAGTATTACAGCTTCAGCAAACCGCGGATGAAACGCACTGGTCAAAATGATGCGAATCGAATCGTGATACCCAACTCGATACCTAATCGCAAAGTAATATTCCACGCAGCCACGTAATCCTGCTCTACATACTGAATTTCGAAATGGATTCGAAGCTGGTTACCGAGAATTCAAAATAGCGCAATCTGCGTCTTTTCGAGAGATCTAATATGCACGGCTTGATTCTTGTAGAGTTTACTTTCTTGAAAAACGAATACATAATTGAAATTACCTTGTAACTTGCAATTTTTTAAAATTGCGAGTTTTTGTAAAAACGCATAATTTTTAGATGAAATGAAGTATTACGTAAAAAATAAGGACTTTAAGAGGATCATTCTTGTGGTAAAAGTTAGGCGAGGGTATTTCGAGTCTATTAACGTTC
>NIJG01000024.1:1177240-1200918 GCA_002201625.1 Euglossa dilemma | reverse complement strand
AGGGTGGAGTAGTCAACCCTAATCTCGCTTCCATTACTAACCCCCTCCTCATAGGAGAAAATTGAGACGCGTTACTTCCAAAGTTGATCCGACAAATGGATACACAAACCGCGCAACGCCCTTTATATAGTTTCTGACCAGCCGAAAATCGTCGGAATTCTCCGAACTTCACCGATCCATTAATTATTTCTTTTTCGCTGTTACAGCCAATAATTTATTAATTTTTTCATTTTTATTATAAGTATATTCCGTGAACTACTTGTTATTAACAGTATTAATTTATTTAGTTTAGTTTCCAAATATGTAAAATAAAGCATATAAATAAATATGAATGTAATAAACAGGATTAAAAATAAATCGATTATCAATATTTTTTCTTTACGTATACGATGGAGAAGAATATTTAATTAATATGAAATGAACTGCTTTATAAAAACTCGTTTAGAGAATAAACCTCCTAACTTCATGGTGCTGCCATCTGTTAATCGCATCAATATAATGTTACTTGAAATACATTCAGGATCTTTCTCTTCAAACATTTATTAGGTTAGTTTACGGTTTTTTAAAAAATGTGTGTTTCATAATGTAATTTATTAGTGAAAAGAGAGAAATGAGTGAGGACTATTTAAGAACACTCATAAATTGTTTATATTAATGAAGTTTATAATCTTTTTTTATTTTTAAATGAATAAGGTAGTGAATTCAAACTTTTATTTACACTGCTTACTATTTTGGAGTGATGTATGAAATATTGTGTAAATATTCTGTACATATAAATTTATTGGGAGTATATAATAATTGGAATTGATTTGCTTTGGTGGAAGGAAATTTAAATGGATAATGAGTGATTCTGATGATACAGATGTTTTGCTCTTAATTCCACCTGACCTGTTCCTTATACCGTCATCTTCAGAATCTGATGTTAGTTCTGATCAAGCTAAAACAAACTATAGTAATAAGAGGACTGGAGTAATATCAGAACTTGTGGGACATATGCAATCATTAGAGAGCAGAATTTGTGCTATTGAATCTAAGGATGCTAGCTTGGATACTACTTTCCTAAATAATTCATTGGAATCACAAATTCAAAGTAATTCACTTGTCCGGTTTAAACAGACATTACCTAAAACTAAATTGTCTGTGAGTGAAAATTGTAGTTTACAAAATACACCTATAAAACCTCGTCAATCCGTATCTGTTCCATCAACTCCTAATAGTCATTCATTATCGCATCATGTCAGTTCTCACCCAAATGACATAAACTTGGGAAATCATATTTCTATGTCTACGGGTACTAACGCAACTAATGCTAATGATCATGATAAAAATAAGCATGATTCTCTAACATCCCAGTCCTATGTGGTGGTATCCCCTACTGCTTGCAATGTGGGTTTTCCGCATGTTATTGTTAATTCTCCTGGAGGGAACCCTTATTCACATGCAGTTAATTGTAGAAATACAAATAATATGTATGTTAAGCCCTCTTTCAATCAATTGCGTTCAATGCCATCTACCTCAACTTTACTTAGCGCTACAGAAGAACCGCAGTCGCATTCTAAAACTAGTATACCAGAAATGGAGCTCTCCGAAGTCGATGAGTTGCTTCAAGAGATGGAAGCTACCGAATTAGAATTATCAAAAAGGATTAACAGAGTATCCATGCATCATTGTCTTAAGGAACAAAATGATGTGTTATCTAATGAGAATAGCGATAATCTTAAAAGCAAGGATTATGGTAGCCCATACGATCATTCTGTTAATCGAAAATTAGAATTTACATCACATGATTCAAGTGGTATTTTATCAATGAAATGTAATAAAAAGTCTGATATTTTTGCTGATATATCCTTGCCATGTAATAATTCATCATACATAAATGAGACTGATAAAATGATCTCAGAATTTAAAACATGGGATCAAAGTATTCAAAATCAAATTTCAAAGACTGAAGAGATGGAAGATACAGCTACATTAACAAATTCAAGCAGTATTGATAAATCAGTTACAAAAGCAAATGATGTACAAAGAAAGGATTCAGTTACTCAACAAATGCCTCTGAGTGCAGATAATGTAAATAGTACGAGTACAATTAATGTGCATAATACACAAACTCATAACATGTTTAAAAAGGTAGATACTTTGTTACAAAATGAATTATTACCATACAGTAATACAAAATCAACGAAAAGTACAGAATATAATGCATTATATGCATCAGAACCTTACAAAAATTTACAACAGAATGGAAGTGTGCAATATATGAAACAAACACATGATGTGCCACATGTGAAAAATATTATTCATGGTTCAACAACAGACTTTTTCCCGAGGTATTTTTTATTATAAATATGTATATGTATCAAATTTAATTTTGAAAGCAATAATATATTCGTTTTTTTTTTTTTTTTTTTTTTTAGAAAGTCTCAACGGCTCTTATCTTTATCAGATTTTTGGGAAAATAATGGTAATAAAACACAAGAAGAAATACACAGGATTAAATTAGAGGAAGAAAAATTTCGTCGAGAGGTGAATAGATATATCTTTTGTTTATTTTTCTCCTTTCTTAATAAGCTAATCTACTTAATTGTGCACAATTCTTTACAGCATTGTGAACACTTAATTCAAGAATTACAAAAACGATTGCTGGAACAGCAAGAAAAGGTTGCAGTGGCACTTAGAGTAGACAATGAAAAAAATGAGTTAATAGCACAATTTCATAATGCATGGTCTAATTTAAAGCAACGAGTGCATATATCGGAAAACGAATATAGTGCTTTACAGACAAATCTTAAGAATGTAACCGAAAAACATCAGTTAGAAGTTACAGAATTTCAATCACAAATTAAACGAATTGAAGGTGAATTATCAAAAGCTTTAGATCTTGCAGCTGGATACAAAGAAAAAAATGACATTGCAATGAAGGAAAAAGTTGAGTTGTTAAAAAATCATGCCGATGAATTAGAAAATTCTAAATCACTCGTGCAGGAAGTGGAAAATAGAATCGAAAAATTGAAAGTGGAATACAATAAGCTATTAGAAAAAAATCAAAAGTCTGATGAAACATTAAAAACTCTTCAACAAGAATTGGGTAAAGAACGATTAAAAGGCGGAGAAGTTAGAAATGAAATGGATGTTATTCATAAAGCATTAGATACTTGTGAAGCTGAACTGACTGTACTTAGACAAGAGAAAGAAAATTTACAATTGAAGTTAAGAGAGGAAAATAATAGAAATTCAATTCTGCAGCAAAAAAATATTTCGTTGCTTTCTGCTCTTGATGATGCTAAGAAAGCGGAGGTAGGCAAACGAACATTTTCCGATATTTAAAAAGCAGGATGATTCTTTCGTCAATAAATTCAAAAACTGTGCCGCTACCTAAACACCATGCAATAATTATTTCTACATTTTTAGTTTCATTTCATGTTTAAATGGCGGTACTTTACTTTGGCGAGAAAATTTGGCGAGAAAATTATCCTGTATTATCTTCCATTCGTTTTTGTTATTTGTAGAAATTAGCCAAGGATGAAACAAGATTCCTTGCAGAGCAAAAAGAAAAGATTAGGTCTGAATTACAAGAAATTTATCAAAAACAAGTCGATGAGGTAGTAAAAGTCAAATTACAAGAATTTCAAACTCAACTTGATACTATTGAATCAGAATTTCTCGAGGAATTAAGAACCAGGCAACAAGTTATTGCTGAATGTGCAGCTCGAAAAATTAAAGATATTATAGATAAGTGTGTATTCTTTTCGAAGGTATTTTTGTAATCAATTGAGTAAAATCAATAATTTGCGTAATTAATAATTCAAATTTATTCAGGCATCAATTAGAAATAAATTTATTAGAAGAGAAACATAAAGAAGAAAAGAGATTATGTGAACTTCAGTTGGCAGAAGCTTTACAGAAATCGTCCTTTTTAGAAAGCCAGCTTCATTCTCAACGAGCTACTAAATCTCAACTTGCAGAACAACTTCACTCAGTGATGCAACAACAATGGCAACAAGCTTTACAAATTATATCGGGTATATTTATTATATTATAATTTTAGAATCAGTTTGCTCGTTTATTTTATTTAGTATAATTTGTATTTAATCATAGGTGGAAATATGGAAAATTTAACTCCTCTTCAAAAAATTCATGCCGAAAAATTGTTCGAATCAAAAGGCCCAAAGAAATCTGAATCTCTGCCAAATTGTTATACAAAGGTTTCTCAAGAACCAATAAAGTTAGCATCGCTCACATCGGATACGAAAAATTTTCATGATCAAAACGAATGTATAAGTACTGTATCGTCACTCGACCAGACTCCGTTAACTAGTAAAAGAAAATCTGTAGATGATCTCCGAAAATATGTGAAAATGGTAAGTTCTAGATATAACGAGTATTTCTTTTTTATGTCAGATTTTATACATCTTAGATTGCCGAGATGCAACAAGCGAAAGAAGAATTTTCAAGAATTAAAGGAAATATTATGACTTCACCCTTAATATGTAGAGAAGTACCAAGAAAGCATTATTTGAAAAAGGAATCAAGCATCGGAGATGAAGATAGTATTGTGTGGCAACCTGTATCAGAAGTAAGTAGTTTTACTTTATCGTCTTAAAGTATTTTAATTTCAATAAAATTGTATCGTTACAATTTTACTTTCCTCATAGAGTACCCAAGATACTAGCGAATTCATTCCAATTTTACAAAAGATGTCAGCGAAGGAAGAACAAAAACTGAAGCCACCATGGAAATGACCTCGAAAATAGTGTTTATGTTACGGATCATAGTAAGGTGTCAACACAGTGCATTTAACTAGCGATATTTAAATTATGTAAAACAAATATTTTTTACTTAAATAAAATATATTTTAAATAAGATAATTACAAATAATAATACTCTCCCTTCTAAATAATAAATTTATGTTTCTCAGTTCCTTTCTTTTCTAAATTTTATTATATCGTTATTATTTCATTCTGACTATCACTTGGAGGAAAAGGATGTTCGATAGAGGAACGTGATAAGCAGTATATATCTATGCCGTTAGATCAGTGTTAATTTATATATGCCCACGTATATTTTATACAACATCGCTCTTATACCTTTCATTATCATATTCGAATGATAAATTTTATTTGTTCCCGAAATCATTGTGCAATACATAAATTCCTCTCAAAATATTTAACCCGTCAATATTATTCGGATCATGTTGAACCCAAATCGTATTTCTTGTTAACAGCGAAGTTGGCGTCATCGCTTTTGAATTCGAAAAAATTAGTCATCGTAGCAGTGTATGAGTTTAGGATTATCCTAACACGAACAATAGCTTTCAATCATTCTTCGTTATGACTCACAGTTTGTCCCTAATAGAAAACAAGCCATTTTTGGGACAGAAAGACAGATGTGACGATTTCGATCTGAACGAATCTACAAAATACGTTTAAAATAATACTCGAAAACTTGCATCATATACTGTGAATCATGATGAATCATTTATTTCATCCACGTTTCCATCCGACGAGATGGTATGTCGAAGTTATTCAGAGAACTGTTACTGAATTGTTTATCGACAACGGTTCTTGAATAGTGATCAAGAAGGAGAAGAACATGCGGTATACAACGAGTCTAAAGGCGCATATTAATTAAATGTACGTCAATTTATATGGTAATTGCCACGCATTCATCACAATGAAAATTAAAAGTATTACGATTAATGATACGCTTGATGCATATAATGAACTTTTTGAACGTTTCCTTTGGTACAATGATTTACACTCGCATATCAAATCATCGTTAACATAATTATGCATTAATTAAATTCTCGGTTGTTAATTTTATGTCGATTCTTCGTGTACAATTTTATTTATACAATATTTATTTTATTTATTTCGATCTTAATTAGTCTATCAAAATAACCATAAAAAGTATACTCTGTAGAAACTTTAATTATTAAACCAGTAAAAATTCCGAACGGACGATATCTTATTGATATTTCATGATTAATAATCACTATCATTTTCGATGTCGTCAGTGTCTTCGCGTTGTTTTCAATATGAAATAAATTATTCAAGACTTAGGTCTGTTTCGATAATTAGACACCGATGCATCGTTATGGTAGAAGCATCTATTCAAAAGTATACTGTATTTATACAAGAAATGGGATACGAAGGAAAATTTTAATAATTTTGCTCTACCTAATTGAATGGAAATTTTTTTAATCGGAAGGTCTGGAATTAAAATAAATATAGATTTATAATATTCAAAAATGATATTATCAAGTCACGTTGAAATTACGTTCTTCGGTAAAATTTAAAGAAACACGAAGTTCATTAAAATAGTCTATACGAATTTCCTGTCGATAGATTAATAAGTCAACCTCGCGAAAAATAATATTTGCTCTATAATATTATTAACTTATTCGTATAAACCTTGGCAATCAATTGCTTACATTATATCTCATTTTATATCGCATGGTGGTCCAAACAAGGTTTGAATTTTCTCTATTACCCAACTATTTGTCATACTGCTAAAACAAATCGTACAACAATTTGCCAAATTTCGAACAAACACAGCAATACAAACAAAACCAATGTTCAAATTACATTTATATTATGTACTATATCTGCCAGAAAGTTCTGTCTGATAATTTCGTTACAATTATGATTACGTATAGCTCTTTCGAGCAATACATATCTTTTTTCCAAAACTGGGATTTACAAATTGCCACCAAGCTATCAAAAAGTCACAAACACCGAAAAAAATTGCATCGTTTAGTAAATATGCGTCATTTTCTTTCGGTAGCTGTAATAAATCTGTACGTGCACCAAAATGGTTGAACTATTCACGAAAACCAGGCGATCGGTAATTTTCTACTGCTCGATAGACTTCGCCAAAATAAACCCGCGGAACGAAGGAATAAACGAGGCATAATAACAGGAGCGCGAGGCAAATCAATAGCCAATACTGCCGAATATCCCGTTACAACGATTTTATATAACGAGGAAAATGGTGAAACCGTATAGGATATCCAAACCGCGATTGGCAGCCTACTTTCCATCAAGAAACCCATCATCCAGACGTCCCTTGTATCCCGTGCTATTAATTCGATCGAATGACCAAGTACACGGTGTATTTATCGATCAGAGCTAGCGGATATAAAGCTCGAGCGCGAACATTGTCCGCGTTTACCTTGAGCACGTAGTGGCAGCGGTGTATAGGGGACTGTAAAAAACCGCGAAGATACGAGTCGGATGTAGGAGAGTAAGCGGGACGAGGTGTTCTAACAGTCGATGCCCTTCTTTAGCCGTGACGACGATCACGCCTACGATCAGAAGTCCTGGGCTAAGCTGGCGCCAGTTACGAGGATCGTACGCGCGTCGCGCAGAACAAGTTGCCGATTGAAAACGAAAGAGTAGCAAGAATGCAAAGGGAGGAACGTGATAGTGACCACCACCCCCTCTTCGTTTTGTCCAGATAGTGGTGTAGTCATGAGCTCGGTCCGCTCTTCATTCTGACCGACTCGGTGGCCTTTAGTCGACCAGGCGAACCTACCGAGCGAAGAAGTAAGAAGCTCCGCGTGTGCCAAGCGTGTAGAAGCTTGAATGTGACCGAGAGAATGCAGCCCGGGACCAGACGTTCGAGATTCTATACGCCGATAATAGTGCTACTGTTGTCCCTCTGCCTGATCGACTATAACGTCGCAGCGTGGAAAAGGCGGGAGGACAAGACTAAGTGTCCGAAAGTAAAGGGCATACGGAATTTTGACATATCCGAGGTACAGTCACCTTTAGTTACATACCAGTCGGTTGATGGAACCTTCCGGTGATCCTTGTATTCAGAGTTCAGTGGAATTTCCAGTGCAGTGCGATAGGCTTGGTTCCCAGTCGTTCCTTGCGAATCTACGAATAGGAGCTTGGATTCGTTCGATACTTTGTCTGGCTTGCAAGTCGAACCGTATTTCACCCAGCTATGACACTTTTAATTCGCGTGTTCTCGCACGAGTGGACGGGAAGAGAGAGGCTCGTGAAACGATCGAATTTTCACGCAAAGTTATCGTCTTGTTACGTAACCGGTGCCTTGACTGTGACGAAACGCAGCGAGCACGTTAATGCCGATAATCAGCTGTTGAATTTTCCCTAATTGCTCGGGCAGAATCGTTGGACATCCAGTTACGTATCTCTCGTCGATATTCCGTTTTCACGAATAGACGATCACGACGGATTTCCGCTCAATATGCACGCTGAATATATAATAATAATTGCAGGCAGAGCAATTGCCAGCGCGTTTGCCGAATACTCCCGGCTCTCGTATGAACGCGATAACAGAAATTACAATTTCCTCTTGCCATTGATGCGCGATTTCAGTCGTAACGTCGTGAAAGATGTGCCGCGTTTATAACTTGCCCGACCGGAACGGATGCGTCTAATCGAATTATATTAATCGGACGAAAATTTCAATGCGATTTCTGCCTGACCGCAGTTTCGACGCCGTTAATTGGTCAAGTTTCGGAAGTGACGCACCGTACCAGAGGTTTCGCAGTTTCGTTTATGGAACAGACAAGGACTCGCGTAAAATATCGCGAGTCTTCTTTCAAAGGAAGACTTCGGGCAACTTATTTTTGGAACTTTATGCGTGTTTAAGGGAAGGCTATTTCGGACATACCTTGAGCGCATATAAAACTACTCGCCTGCATTGAACACCTTCGTGCAGTTCGCTTCGACTTGCGATTTTCGTTTCACCGTCTTTATTCTCACGATTCTTCCCGCCTTATTCGAACATTTTCAACGAATCATTCGATTCCGTCCGATCGTTTCATCCATCTTGATTGCTATTTCGAGACATCTGTATGAGTAATTCTATTAGTCTTAACTTCCTCTTTCGGTCGTTTATTCAGAAGCTATGATCGAGTTTGGTCTTGTAGTATTGCTTTTTAGATTCATTTCTATGGTTTTCTATTTGTTTCTGATAGATCGAGGTTCTGTTTTGCTAATTTTGCATGTTCGTTAATCGGTGATGAACGTTGACCCTGTAGGGCATGGTTGATTTTGCATTTTCAAAGTTAGCCTTGGGATTCAGTTCATAGATAAGAAACGAACTAAGTTTGGTTTCATTGATAACCCGAAAATCAGTGATGGCATGCTTATTCTTAGTACGATTTTTCAAACTGTAGATACACGCTATCTCATTAACGTTATCCGTTTGTGATTCTCTAACGGAGTTAATTACATGCATGGGCATTATTATCATCTCGCGTAATTCATGTTAAATACACTTTACAATGGGAATTCAGTGGAAAGTAGATTTTAAATCGAAGAAGATAAGTAAAGTAGTAATTTAATTTCAAATTTTTAACTTAATAATTGTAGCGAAGCGCGTTGCATAAAATATATGTGAAATGTAAATGTAAAATTGTCCATTATGATTCCTCGTCGATCTTAATTTGAAATTCGAATTTGAAATTTAATTCGTATTTCGTATACAAAGAATTATAAATTGGAAGATATTGCAATTTTATAAATATACGGTTTGTAAGAATGTATAGATTTCAAAAATACAATGAAACGACTCGAAATAATTACAAAATTATTATTTTTTTATTTGAAATTTTATAGTTAGGATAATATTAAATTTATTTTAATTAACGTAAAGATTGTTAATCGCGTTAATAAATTTCCTACTAACGCGAAATTAAATTTAGATATTCGCTTTTTATAAATTCTTAGAAGCAATGAACAATGACAAAGTATTTATAAAGTTATTGCTCTTAGTCCATGAAAGTACTGTTCTTAGGCGGAACTGATAACGGGAACAGCTACCATAATCTCTTCACTTCGAGCCATGCGACATTTCCCTCCGTGACCATTTGACCAAAATAAGCATAAACGTGTTTCAATCTTACAGTTATAATGTTTGTTTGTTTACAAGACTTCCTGTTAAAAATATAAATATGCTTAGCATCATTCTCTTTCTATTTTTAGTTTAACTAGTATTTATACATTTATACCATAAATTCGCAATAAGCTTGAAAGAGATATTTATTGCTATTCTCGATTTATATTGCTTCCTAGTATTAACGAAAATTGGTTCGAAAAGTCATTGCTCTTTCTATTCGAGCGCATCCCAGTTTTAAGTTACAACTTTCAATTTGTGCATTTTGAAACCCAATAAATCTTTTAATTGATTGTAATAGACTAACGATATCCTCTGTTTGATAGTAAGAGATATTCATAGGAATTCAGGATTAATCTCGATTTATAACGAATTTTACTATGAATTTTGACTCAAACCGATGTCCGAATACATCTAATAAAGACGAATGAAAAGCAATTTAATATATCGAATAAAAACGAGGAAAGAATTTAATGTGCTTGACTAAAATTAAAACTTAATTTTCAATTACAATTCTAATTGATATTAAAGCCCGCGAAACAATTCTGCGCTTCATTTGCAAATTCCTTGACGTTGAAATTTCAAAAACAATTGTTAAAAATTATTCCACTCCGTTAATTTCGGATTTCCACTGTATTAGCGAGAAAAGGGCGAAACCAGAAGGAACAGTAAAAGAAAAAGGGAGGACTCTTGGAATTTTCGACGGTATAGAGGAAAAAAAACATGAACCACGAGTACAAATTTTCGTTTTCCTACCGGGGAGTATTAATATCGACATGCAGCTGGAATAATGATAATCAAAAAGCAATTCCGCGCTTCATTTGAAAATTCTTCGATATCAAAATTTTGAAAACAGCTGTTAAAAATTATTCTACTTCGTTAATTTCGCATTTCCACTGTATTAGCGAGAAAAGGGCGAAACGAGGAGGAACGTAAAAGAAAAAGGGAGGACTCTTCGAATTTTCGACGGTTTAGAGGAAAAAAAACATGAACCACGAGTACGAATTTTCGTTTTTCTACCGGGGGGTGTTAATATCGACGTGCAGCTGGAATAATGATAATCAAGACAGGGATGGATCGTCCTTCTGGAAATGAATGCAGGGGAAAGAGAGAGAGGGAGAGAGTTTTGCATTGCATGCCGAACTAAATGACAGTCCGCGGCAACGATTGCACGACCTGCCCCACGTAAACACCGATGAACCTCTCTGCAGCGTTTACACGGGACTGGTATACCGAATTTTCCACTCTCGCATAAATCACTCGTAGAATAGACCATCTATCGCGATCGCCCAAAATATGTACGTTATTTCTGACGGCATGAAAAGCTGCCCCAACGAATAAAGCATTCGGTATGAGACAGTAAATGTTTCATGGACCGGAAATTGTTTTTAAGGTTAGGCCGAGAGGCCGCAGTGCTTGCAGGGAAAATAAAATGGAGTCTGTAAATTTATTCGGCGATATTCGAATTTTCATTTGCAATTGTGCATTATAGAACAATTTTTGCACGGTAATGTAAAAGTAAATTCGAGAGAAAAAGGGGAAAATAAATTACAAAATAATGTTATAAGAAATGGAAAATTGTGTAACAATTTATAGATTAATTTTATTTAATTAAACAGAGTTGGAATAATTTCGTAATTTTAATTATAAACGTCTTGTTATCGTTATTCATAAAACTCGTAAAACTCGTTAGAAGAATGTAACGCGGTGAGGCAAAAGAAATTTAATAAATTTTTACACGCGATAACATAGAGGTAATTTAAAGCTGAACTTTAGTTTCTGAACGAAATAGTCAACCACCTTGTATCCAAGTCCATTAAAACAGCAGGTATAGATTATAAAACTACTTACGTTATCCTTTTTGAATTTATCGTTGAAAAATCCTTTGCAAATATTCCGTAACGAACTCGATAATCTACTTTTGCACGAATAAAAAAGATATTTACTTCGGAAAGAGACAACAGAAGGCCGTCGTTCGAAACGCAATCTCTCTGCTATCAAACAGAGTTCGTTAGATCCTATTTACTCTCGTGTATCTGTTTATTGAAAGCATTGAACGACGTTTATCTAGGAATTTCTTTTCCCAACGGAACTTTAACGTTAATGAAAATTTATTAGGTCGTTAACGGAATGAAGAAGGAAAGAAGGATAATAATCTAGTAATCTTCAACGCGAAAACACATTTTCTCGCTATCAAATTAAACCATTCAACCTGTATTTACTCTCATGCACGCGTTTATTAAACGTTCCATGCATTTACGAACGTTTTGCTTTAGAACTCGGTTCCTGCCCTGTGGCGCGGCCAGTCCATTAGAGAGGCAGCGTTTCGATTAACATTGCACCGTGAACAACAAAAAGACTATTAGGCGCGAACAGTTCCGCGGATTAACCGTGAAGACACGTCCCGTGCCGTGGTAATAAAGAAGTTGCGTTTCTTGCAGTTCCTTGGATCTTGGTACATAGTGCAGTACTATGCGAGCTCAGAGGAGGCGCTCGCTTATAGATGCATGCGAGCCGAATTGTCGATTTCGCCGGAAAGCACCGAGGTTACCATGAATTTCACTTACAGCTTTACCGACGATCCTATCAACGAGCAACTTGTTGGCAACATCACCTGGAAGATCCCGTCCTCGGAGCTACCAGCTCACTGGGTGCACGCTGAGTACCCCTGTAAGTATCAGCTTCGATCTTCCATCTACCTAACTGCAAACTGAATTTAATAATTCCCTTTATTAATTCACCGAATCGAAATCAGCCGTTCGATCGACCAGCTAAATCGATTTTAGATGTTCCACGTATTAATCTCGATAGTACAACGGATCGGTAATGATCGAATTTTTCTTAAACGAAAATCCGTACACCTGTGTTTGTACAAATTGATTTCTCCAATTAACTTGCACTGCTGTTAGTTAATTTATTTACTCGGTTTGACGAATTTTAATTGAATTTTGAGTTAATTAAGAACAGATTTAATCAACGTTTCCCGTCAATATCAATGAAGCTCTATAATTATCACGTTTAGCGCGGCAAAATGGAGAAATACTCGATTGATTTGGAATAAAATAATTAAATACTGCGAAATAGTACATTTGTCTGGAAATCGTGAGAAATGCTGGGTTTCGGATGACTGTATTGGGAACCTGATGTTATAGTAACATAGAAAGCGATACCGATAACCCTAAAAAACAGTGTTTTAATTATCGTCCTGTAGATAGCTTGACTTTCCAAAGAAAAAGCGGTAGACGCATTATCTTTCACCGAAAAAAAAGTATATCTCGGTCAAGTAAATTTCTTTTCTCGGAGATAAGAAATCGACTTTATCTACTCGTAATATATCAATATTCATATGGACCCCTTTTCAAAAGGAGAAACAATTAAAATAATTACCATAAAAATTTACATAAACACGGTTGTCGATGCAGTACATCCATTCTAAAATATCATGGAATACGATTCGTGGAAAATGTTTATTTTATACAACGGAAGAGCTAACTGTAAGAATGTTGAAATCTTCTTCCAGAAAGATAGGACTGTCAGCAGGAAGTTACAGATAACGTAATAAATTATTTTACTGCTAGCCACTGGTATAACCGTTTACGTGATTTTTTCTTCTTCCACATGCTATAGTTGTACGTTTTATAGATCGATTCGACACATTTAACGTTTAGTTGTACCCTACAAGTATTTTTCCGATTAAAATATTCTACATGCATAAGCGAATAAATAACTGTAATCAATATCTCCACTTTGTTAAATTTTATATAGGTGGTAAGAATTATTTCTTGAATAGTCAATAATAGACTTACATAAGGAAAAACAACATTGAAAAATATTCAATAATAAAAAATAAAATTGAATTTGAACATCATCGAGGATTCCCAAAAGTCAATAATACAGTTTTAATAATAAAGAAAATAAAAAGGGAGCGAGGAAATAAATATATGTAATTGAAATAATTTCAATTTAAACATGGAAGATTCTAATATTCTTTAATTTAACGCCCTTTTAATTTAAGTTACTGCGACATCAGAAGCTCTCGAATTTCACTGTTTTGTGATCCTAGCATTTAGTTCGAACGATACCAAAGGCTCCCAGGTTTTCTCATTTATTGACTTTAATACCTAACTCGAACAACGTCGTAAGCACCTGAATTCTCTCCTATTAATACCTGTACCTTATAGACGAGGGCGTCTACAACACGTACGTGCTTGATTCGGACTACAAGTCGTGGGCATTGCTGATGCACTGTGCGGAACAAAGCAAAAGTCCCCGTTACTTATCGAGCTTCATCATGAGCCGAGAGCCGAGTCTCGGAGCTAACGTTATTTCTTATCTACGCGAGAAGTTGCCCAGGTGAGTAACAGCGTGGTCTTATGTCTCTCGAACAGGGATAACTGATGATTTTGCCCATACCAGAATTTAATTAATACCGTGGATATCCAACACCGTGACTGCAGGCTCATGAAATATTCATTCCAATGGAACCCAGAATATTCCGGGCTCTCCGGAGAGTTTGAAAGATTCTGGAAGTTTACTCGGTTGTTTCCTTGCATTTGTTCGTTCGCGAACTTGTTCGATCGTTTATTCGTTAACCGTGGTGTGAATATTGTTCTTGAAGTTTTTACTCGAATACCAGGTACACTTTCTAACAAAAATTAAGATCTGCAAATTTTTTAATATTTCTTTTATTTCGTTCCAAGACGCATAGGGTAAAGTTGAATGTAGATTTCATGGAAAATATTAGAGGAAAAATTTATCGTCATTGTTGAGGTTCTGATTTTAATTTTGATATATGTATCTTGGAAGATAAAGGGCGTGGGAAAAGTAGCGAATGATTATCGAGTTTCTTAACTTTTGGAAGTGAGTGTATGTCTAGCAGACTATTGGAGATATGAAAAAATTGTTATTACGAGAGTCATTTGGTATGGTAGAAAAAAATTCGCGAGGTGCGAATAATATTTTCGTGTATGAGGTTATTTTTATACCGTCTGGATTAATTTAATTTTTGGGGAGAACAATATACATATTTGTGATAATATTAATAGCTATTTGTTGAAATAACTCTATAATGATATCGTGTCTTTTAAAATTATTTTCTAATAATACATGGATATAATAAGAATGTCACTGTGTTTGATAATTTAATTATAACGAGATGTGTTGCATAACGTTATTCGATATAGTAGATTTTCAGTCTCTCAAGTCTATGACATAATTATGTTAACGACCTACGATTTGCGTTGACTTGGATCTTTAGAATCTCTTCGAAAATATTAACATTATTTATTACATTAAACGTCTTCTAACAAACGATATTTTAACATAGATAAAATTCTATTCAGAGCAAATGATCTTGAAACTTTTTCGATCTCTTCATATTGGTACAGGAGAATTTCTACACAAACCAAACAGCTCTTACGCTATCGATTTTATTACATACTCAACTATCTACTGCATATTTTAGTATTTTCAATCGAAAGAGGAACGCTATGTATTACTTTAAATTATGGATATATAAAACAACTATAATCGCTATTATAATTATAATTATTAATATAATTACAATAATTACAATAATTTAGATTGGTTTAAAAATTAGGTAGACTTTGGAATGTTTATTTTATCTATTATTATCATTACGATAATTATAATTATTGAAATATGTAAAATCAGAGTTTCGATAAATTTCATTGCAAAAGAGAAATCAAACTTGATTCATTTTTCTACGAAAAGGTATGATATCGACTTGGAGTACATGTTCCCCATGGATCAGAATCAGTGCAACAAAACAGAGACTTCCGAGTTGGATCTGCTGCTTCCGCCATCGGGGATTATCAGAAGAAACAACGCTGCGCGGAAACACCCATTGAAAAGGAAGCATCGACGTGTCTGAATTTAATACACATCCTTTGTTCTAAATAGATACACTCCTAATTATGTCAACAGCGTAAATATGCCGTATTTTGCATTTAAGATATCGCTTCACTCCAAGTGTCCATGTTGCATGAATTACAGTAGTAAAAGTTCCTCGACTTTTAGCGACATTCGACTTTTGATATACTGTAATCGGAAATAAAAAGAAAGGAAATTGCAACCAATAATAGAAGATGACATAACATTTTCATAGGTGTTTACAAAAGTTTGCACGCGTATTCATTTGTCAGGTCGGATAATTTCACAGCGAATGGTTCCATTTTTCGTTTCAAAAATTCTCTCGCGTTGATTTACTTGCAATCTAACATTACGCGAATGGACAATTGTCAAGCAGGAAATTCGCGGAAATTCGCGAAATATATGTAACAACGTTCCCAATGGAGGGACATTACAGCACTCCTGGCATTTTGTCCATTTATTTTGAGAGCGAATTGTGACGAATGTACAGATCCACATGTGCGTAACCTGAGTTCTAGTAAGAGAACCCGAAGACTCAAACGTGAGTCATCCAGCGAGAATGAGTTAAAAAAAGGAACTATTATTCTATTCGAGGCATCCTATTTATGTATGCAAGTGCTATTTTCTAATTAAGTTACAAAAGATATCCAAAAAACAGAAAACGGAACATCGTTCTGAGTAAAAGTTTTACTATTTTTATCGCTGTGTATATTAGTTAAACGTTATAATTATTTTAAACAATAATGCTTTAGGATTAAGTAAAACGATTATAAAAGTTTTCAAAAATATTACAAGATCGAAACAAATTTGTTTGAAAGATTTAAGAATAATCGATTTTAAGATACGTTCATATAGGGCAACTATATTTGGATGAACCTAATTTTAAAAGGATTGCAGGTCAATACACGATATTTTAAAACAGGAATATGAACCCTGAATGGACTTTTGTACTCTTGCTTCAAGTCATCCACTCGATTCTTTTAAAATTGAATGGAATGGTAAAAGTAGGTATCTATTTACAGATATAGTACGCTGAAGTGTATACTGGTCGAAGATATGGACAGTAGGACGGCTTCAATCATTTTTCTCTATATAGCTATTGTTCGATCGATGTATATTTCCAAGTTGAGACTGCTTTCGTTCAAATTCAATTTATTCCTTCCCATTTAATTGTCACTTTGTCTTTATAATCTTCGATCGGTGTATTAATGGACATTTGAAATTTAATTTAAAGACACGAGATATGAATTGTATTATTATATCAGGGTCACATGACAGTATACCGTGAAATTTTAATTATATCATTGATATAATTAAAATCTTTGAGATAAATGTCGAGAATTTTTATTATATCCTGTCTATCACATTTCATATTATTTTCAAGATATTTCGAAAGCTATTTTATATCATTGAGTATCGATATCCTGTCTCGTTGCTTCTCGAAGCCTAGATTTTTTCTTTTCTTCGCGGAGTGTTGTTTCTTATTCGTATAGAATATTTATGAAAGCTTAAAAATGGTAAAATTTCTTGAAAGACAGTTCCTGGTATCTTTTGCAATTTAAATATAAATCTTTCCTGGCAAAGTTAATATTCATATCTGACTGTCATACTGTTAGGGACGATCACGGTACTAGTCTATTGAAATATTGAATACTTAGATGCTTCAGAATTTCTAACACTTACGATTGATTTGAACGAGCAAAGTATATAGATTTATAGACTTATGATTAAATTATGTGATTGATTTAGGTACTTAAACTTTTAACGAACTCCTACTGAACTTCTGCTCTTATGTAAGTGGTACGGATGCGTTTTGTGCTATGGTGTAATAGTAATATTCGAAAATTCGTGTATAAAATCGTAGAAAGAGCGAAATCATTACAACAGTAATTTTGTATCACAATTTTAATTACTGATTTAACATTTTTATAATTATACATTCATTCTACCACTTATATTGAAGTAATATTTTATGAAATACATTTATATTGAATGCTCTCTTTTAATATATTATGTGATTTCAGCACTATTGTATATAACATTATAAAATATGTACATTTAAAAAGATTCCTGTATGAATAAATTATATAAAATTATAGTCTATAAGAATATTTCGTATCGTGCTTGAAAGAATTAGTTTATACTATATTCCCTGTATCACAAACGTACGATAATTGCTATTCGATACTAAATAATATTTCAAAGTTTATGTTCTTCTGTAACAGCTACATTTAAACTTTATATATTTATAACATGCAAATAAAAACCATTACGATTTCAATTTAATTGCCTAAGTATTTTGTTTGCTTGTAATATTGCTCGTAATTATTTTACTTTCGTAACATGATAATTATTACATTAAAAACCTTTCGACTACAAATATTTATAATACACAACTACATTTTCAATATGATAAATATAGTAATATAGTACGTACGGTGACATAGATATTATCAGAATTCTTAATCATAGAAATCAGTGAGTAAATTCCTATTCGATTCTTCTCACAAATTTAACTAGTTTTCAAATTTACATAATATCTTAATATTTAATTCAATAATAATACACGTACTTAAAGTAAAGTAAAAGTTTGTTACGGCACATAAGTGACTATCAGTACTGCTGCAGGTTTATTGTACTTTTGATGTATCGTACAGGAAGAAATACGTGATTAGAGAAATAGAAACGAGATACGTAAAAATTTAACAATACGTCGCTAAAAATATTCCACGTATATATAATTATATAAACATTCCGCTTCGTTTTGATTGCACGATTAAGAGACCGATAAAAGGGGTAATGAAACAGAAGCTTCTTAGACACTTTGGGCTAGTTTTATTAATTCAATTAACAACGTGTTATAATACTCTTCGTCTCTTTCTCTTACTTATAATTACATAATTGTAATGAACTGTTATTGTTTTCTTTAGACCCGTCGTCTTTCAACATCTTAGCGTAACTCATCCAAAGTCGCGGACACACACTTGCAGGAGCACGTAGGATCATTATGATCATCATCATCATTATCATAATCATCATTATCATCATCAACACCACCATCATCACCATTAGAATCGTTATCGAAACAGTCGTCGTCAGATAATCACCCAGCGCACCTAGTACTTAATTTTACTGGATATGGCAGCTACAACTTATAAGAAATATTACAAAATCACTGAAGATTCGTTCTTCTTGCGTCTCGATAGTTTCTCACTCACACAAAACGATCATACCGACACGAGCTTTCCTTGAAGTTTCACACGACGTTCCTTCTCGTCATTTTCCTTCCCCTTTTCTATCTCTATCTCTATCTCTTTCTCTCTCTCTCTCTCTCATTTTCCACCTTTTCAAGATTTCAGACTTGTCTTCGTGTGGTGGGCCTGCTGCTCGAGGAAACGTCGTCGACATTTCACAGTCGTTCCGCGCAAATTATATTTACCGATAGGACATACACGATGCCATCGGTCTCTCCTTTTTTTTTTTTTTTTTGTATAACTCCACCATCGAAGTTTATATCGCGTTTAATAAAGGATAATTACACGCTCGATGACTAATATCGTGTGTCGAATAGGAAGAACGTAGTAAAACCTATGTATACGCGTGTTGTACGTGTCTGTAACTGTATGTATACATGTGTTCGCGTTATGTATCTTATCTGTAATGCATGTACGTATATGTTGTTGCGTATGTGTGTGCGTATGTTCCTCTCGAGATCTTTATAAGTAGTTGAGCTGTAATTGAACAAGTTCTGAACAAAGCCGCGTGAGGGTCGATCACAACGCCAGTCGCGAATGCAAGAGATTCACACTATACCCGTACGTACACGCATTCACTCCTTCGCTCTACGGGCTGCATATGCAAATTTACTATTAGTCTTCTAGTAATTTAGTATTAATTAGTTACACAATTAATTTATTTAATCGCTTGTAATTAATTATCTAGTCGTTAAATCTGTTTCTCGTGAATTCGCGTCACTTGTCCGTGTACGTTACGTGTTCTCCTATGTGTAACTGTCATGTATGTATATATATATATATTTATATATATGTTATACCTGTGTATACGCGTAATGTTCATGTAAGCGTCTACGTGTGTTCGTGTAAATGTGTCAGTGTCCGTTGCACGTGTCACCGTGTACGTGTTCTAGACTTTTGTATAATTATTTTTTTTTTTTTTTTTCCTTTTCAATTAACGTGAGACGGTGTTTAGTATTATTTCATATAGTTGGTAGACTATCTATTTACTTGAGTTTACGTGTTATAAATATCGTATAGTAAACCGCGTTCTGTTACTTCGTCATTCGATTATGCGCTTTGTACGAGGGTGCAATGCGAACCGAGTGATATTACAGTTGATTTGTGTACATGTGTGTCGTGTGTCAACGTAAATCCCGTGGTGGTAGCTCATCGAGATCACCGCCGTATCTAGAGGCGTTCGTTCGACAAACGACTACTCGAACCGAAATGCAACACCGATTTGCTGCGCGTAGATCGATACGCGAGTCGATTGTTGATCGAGCTCGCACAAGAAAGAAAGAAAACGAAGGATATACAACGACGATCGGGTGCACGGTTCGACGTCCTAGATTCGGCGACAGAATGAAACGCGGCGCAGACAAATTTTCAGATCGAACCGAAACACGTTCGAAGTTATTAAGAGAAGAAGAACAGAGAAACGATACGGTGATAGAACAGCGCTTGCGCATATACACGTACGAAGGTTCATCGCGTGTCTCACGACCACGGATGAACTCCCGTTAGATGTTAGAAGTACTAGACGAAATCGGCGAAGTCTCTCTACTGCTTAAAGTTACAGGTAAACGACTAGCTGTCGATAGTCCGATTTTTCCTTCAACTTGAACAGACAGAAGATTGACTATTACGGTGGGATAGCGGCGGCGAACTATCGGACAGCGCGGTCCTAGTTTCATTTTTTTTTTTTCATTTTGTGTAAATAGTTATAAGAGAGTACGATAGGAGGCAATTACAGGTTACGGATAGTCGATTGACAGTTTTTTTTTTCTTTTTTTCTCTTCTCAAGAACGGTACACGCGTGTCCATTCGGTCGACATTCACGAACAGTTCGAACGACCGTTCCCCATTTTTTGATCCTCTTCGATGCGTAATCCCCGAAAAAGCGAACCGTTCACGTTCTCCGATTCAGTTCGGCAAATACTCGTATCTTCGTTTACCATTGTATCGTTACGTACAGACCCGTACAGACTGACGAAACTAGCGATAAACTCGCGTACGCACGCTAACGTGGTACGAGGAATGTCTGAAGGAAATGCAAGAAACAAGACCACGGAAGAAAGTCGGAGTGGAAATGAAAATAGAGGCTAAACAGCGCGCGAAGAGAGAAAGAGAGGAAACTGTGGGATTTGATTAATCGCGAGGAGATTAACACCTTTGTTGATCATGGCCCGTTGTGAATCGAATCGTTAGCCGGGACGATACACTCTGAGAGGGACAAGAGAGATTGTATCGCTTATATATTAACGTGGAAGCAATATTACAGTCCTATGGAACTCGTATATCGAAATCGAGATGTATGCTCTCTGCTTGCTTGTATTCTATTTTTCTTTTTTCCTCTGTTTTTTTTTCTTTTTGATTGTCGTATTCTGCGCCTCGAGATAACGTCCGACAGTTTCGTCCCTTCGCCTCTCCTCGCGGTGATAACAATAACGACGATCGAATAATAAGTAGAAGAAATCGAGTAGCAATTAAAATAGTCGATGAACACACGGCTAGAGTCACGCATTCCAGTCGATATCGTGTTGATCGAAGAAGCGACGGCAAATTCGTTCGTTCGATTGGTCCGACGTGTTTCTAATACGCGGCTGTTTGCCCCCCTAAAGCCCCACCCTCTGGATCAGGCTACGATTTCAATTTCCCACGAACACCGTAAATTTATAAAGGCGTACGACGTTGAGAAGATTATCGTGGCCGCGGTAAAACGATCGCAAACGGACCGGTCGTTCGGTGGATCGCGTCTCGATGATCACTGTTTCACATTCGACGAGCCGTTGCAGTTAGTGATCTGACGAATTGGCGAGGTTCGCTGTCAGTAGACCCAGGACACAGGTACCCATTGCGGTGTCGTGTACACCCGCTCGATGGCCGCCTCTAGTTGTGCGATCGTCTCGTCTATCTCGTTGTTCACGATGGTCAGGTCGAAGAAGTGGCCGTACGCTTGCTTTAGCGACTCCGACTCTTTCGCCAGTGTCTCCAGGCTTCCGTCACACTGAAGCATTCAACGGAACGTTGCTTGAATGTTACAGAATGAAATTAACATGCCGAGAGTGTGTCGTAGTGTCGCAAATATTTTCCACCATGTACACGTAGCCTTAAGAAGATGCACAGATCAGGTCAATTGGGAAAACTCTGGGCGATGCTTCAGAATGTTAAGGGAAACATCGAAAAGCGTGTACGTGGTGGGAAAGAAATATAATAAGAGGAACAGTTAGTTCTAAAAAATTGTAGACAGTGAATTGCCATCGAGTTACGGACTGAGTTGTAAAAAATAGATTTATATCTCTAACCATCACTCGCATTTCTTATAGCATCTATTTCTATTTCAATCCCCTTCTACAATTATTTTGGTATTTTATTCTATTTATTATTATCCTGATAAAATGGAATATTGATATCACATATTCAGAAATCTAAATTAACTTGTATGATTTTTTATCAGTTCCACCAAGTAATGAATTTATATTTTGGTATTTTATTCTACTTCTTATTGTCCTGATAAAATGGAGTATTGATATCTAATATTTAAAAACTTAAATTCAATATCTTAAACTTCGTATAATATCACGTGACTGGTATTCGCGTTTAAAATAACATCTCTTCAATTATATTGGAACTATTACGTATGCTTGTTCGTTCTACTTATATCGAGCTCTGAGGGTTGTTTTATTTAAAAACCGTAATTATTTTCTACGTTTCTAAGACTATGATTCGAATTTCATTTTATCTTCGTTAATTTCCCTCGAATGTTCCCGTTCTACTTCATTTCCGCTCTTCCCTGCGAATTGTTTATTTCTACCACAGTCATCGAGTACCCGCGCGATCCCTGGTGACATACTTATCACGGTAAAGTCAATTAAAATGGCGGCGTTGGAGTTCCGTAATCTCGTCAACGGTCGATTAATCGTGCAATTAGTTAATCCCACGACGGTAGTTACCCCGGTTTCCCTCGGAAGACGTAAACGATCGATATTCGTTACTTACATCGGTGATGTTTTGGAACACCGGGGAAGTGATGAAAACGACATAAGGTGCGAACTCCGCCGTGCGTAACACCTTCAGTGCCTGAGGCTCGACGTCCAGTATCGCTACCTTACCCTCTTCGTGAATTTTCCGAATCGTTTCCAACTTCGTTCCGTACATTGCGTTCTCGTGCGTACCTGCGACAGAAGAATCAGGTTAGAAGAAGTTGCTTACAAACCGGAAGATCAGGTTAATCTTACGAACTGATACGATTATTTACCATATTCGAGGTACTCATTGGCAGCGATGTCGGCCATCATTTCATCGTGCGATATGAAATAATAATTGCGACCATTCTCTTCGTCGTTCCGTGGAGGCCTCGTTGTATCTGCAACATTATATAATTTCGGCTAATTAGATATCAAGTACAAGTACATATTTGATTGTTATTCTTTAATTTTATTCGCGAATATAACTTATTATGCAATAAAATTTGATTTATACGGTAGTTTTATAATCGTGATAATTAAAAAAGAAAATTGAAAGAGGAAATATATGCATTCTTTTTCATTATTATATCCTTATAATTAAAATAATATTAACTCTTTGCACTCGAGAGACGATTATTAGTGAAGGTCCATATTAATATAATAATGTGCGAGATATCGAAATCAAATAATTTTATGTGATAATTATTAT
>NIJG01000024.1:1150790-1177209 GCA_002201625.1 Euglossa dilemma | reverse complement strand
TATTTCTATTATTATTATATTATAGTTTCGCATGAAGGGGTAGTTAATACTAGAACTACTAACTGAATGAAAGTGACTACTTCTGAATACTAGCGAGGTATCGAAAATATCGTAGACGAGTGAATTGATCGATTGTCTACGCGAATGACGAGTATTCGGAACGGTGTAACAAAGAATCGAGCGATTGTCGGCACGAATGACCAATGTTCCAAACGATGTAGCAGCGAGTCGAGCGATTGTCAGCGCGAATAACGAGAATTCGGAATATCGTAGCTGAGAATCGAGCGATTGTCGAAGCGATTGATGAGTGTTCCGAACGATGTAGCAGTGGATCGAGCGATTGTCGGTGCGATTGATGAGTATTCGACACCGTGTAGCAGTGGTTCGAGCGATTTTCAGAGCGAATGAGTATTTCGAATAGTGTAGCAACGGCTCCAGCGATTGTCGACGCGAATAACCAGTGTTCGAAACAATGTAGCAGATGTTCGTGTAAAATTATCGGTAGTGCGAGAAGAGCGAATGAGTTTCTACGTGGAGTTTCTGCACACATGACATAGTATGTGTGTAGTATACGTGAGAAAGGAAAAATGTTGAGGGATGAAAACGAGTAATCAGTTTCAGACAATTGGAGACGAGAATTCCGTGAATTGGAATCGTGTGTTGTGTAGCATCATCAACGTTCTACTTAGTTTTTAATTAAATACTTTTAAAGCTCTACATCTCATTCACATTTCCTCGTTTCAAATTAATTATTCTACACTTGTAAATTTAATAATTACTAAAAATAGGCAGCTGCGTTTGATAAAATTAACGTCGAATTTTACCGAGGATTTTTATCATAGAATTCAAGTTAGTATTGTTCATAATTATTACATTTAGCTACGTATTTCAGATAGGTAGTATTAATCTATATTAGGACAATTGAACGAATATGAAAATTGACCAGAATGAGTGACGTTTTCAGTGAAAATGAATGCTGTGTACACAGGCTAAGTTTAAGAAAATGGATTTAATGGTTTCGAACCGACGCTTTCAAAGTCTGACGATGAGGGGAAAGCACAATATTTGAAGTGAAAGCAAAGATTCAGAAAACAGAGGGAACTAATGAATTTGAAATAAAAAGGTAAGTAGCTGGTGGAATTAAATTGAGCGAGTATATAATGATAAAAGGTTTAATCGAAGCAGTGAACCGTATAATAAATATTCCAACGAAAACAAGAAATACTGCTATTAAAATCATATGTTAGAATAATTAAAAAATGGTGATTATTCCCTCGTTGAATATTATCGTTCAAGTTACAGTAAAATTTGTTAGAATATTTAAATAAGATTCAGACTTCCAGGAAATTTAAGTTAAAATAAATCTCATTTTTACTTACGTGGAATAGGATAGGCATATTTATCGGGATGCTTCCCGATAATGGAATTTTTTATGTGACGACGACCAACACCATGTGCTCCCAATAACACTAACGTTTTCCGTTGGAATGCAGGATCTGAAGAAAAAAATGATCACGAAGTTACCAATAAGAAATGACACATAAACAAAATCATCGTAAAATAATATCGCTAATCCTTAAACAACGAAAAATAAAACTCCTATATTTACTTTATTTAAAGGATCTAATATATTTCCTATAAAATAGCAATTTAAAGAAATAAAAGTGTAAACAATGAAAAGTATAGTATTAATACTATCGAAAGTTAAAAATTACTTTTCGTTACTTATTTTTCTCATTGAAGCATCCCTAACACTTATCTTTCACATATTTCTTTTCACTACCAACGTTCTTAAAAAATGTAACTAATTACAAATAACCATAAATTAATTGTAATAAAATAAAATAATCTTGGTAAGCTCAGATCGTAAGTACTTACAGGGAAGCTTAACGACTTCTTCGTAGGTGACCAGATCCAGCTGGTCAAAGACTGCGTTGTGTTTCGCGAGATACTTATCCTTGTACTGCTTCTTTTTCCGGCCAAATATTGAGCAATTCACTGGAAATGTAAAAAATTGGTTAATCGAATAATCGAACTGGAAACCATTACGCACAACCGCTTGGATTCGTGTATCCTGTAAAATAACGATTTCTGGTTCATGTTATGTTAGACCAATTCCCTGTAGAGTTTCGCGGCTCACGATTTAACGTGAAACAGCATAACTAATAAACGAATATGTTTTAACTCGTTAAGCTCATGTTTCGTTTATTTGTAGCAACATCGTATGCATTAATTTTAAATCATACAATATCGACCTTTGTGAATTAATGTTCAATCGAGTATGTTGAACAAAACGAGGGCTTATTCTCGTCCTTATGACGGTTAAATTAATTAATATAATAGCGTTTCAATTGGTCGAACGACTCGAGTAAATTCGGCATATAAAATTACTGCAAAATAAATTCAATCTAGATTATTATCTAGCAACGAAATTTCTCCACGAAAAAGTTACGTAATGTTCAACTCTAAAGAGAACTGTATATGCAGGCTGTTTCGTAACATGAAAGCAAGTACTCTTATATCACAAAGAGGTCAACTATCGTCTTCAAATTTTCCGATGTTCTATCAATTTTAATGGATATTTTGGTGATGAGATTTATTAAATTTAAATAATTAATTTCGCCCGAATAACGGGTCGAATACGCTGGCAGGCGTTTATGCTCGAATATATTCAAAAGAAACCACACAATGAAAATAATTACTATTTTTCGTTGTACTCTTTTTAATTATTATCCAATGCAAGAATTAAAAAAATAATCCGCTATTAATTAATTACTCAACGACAATATATAATAATAAAATAAAGTAATAGGATGATTATGCATACAAAGTAATACCTTATAAATATAACGGGTGGCGTTACAGAGAGTTAATTTGAATAATATACTCATTGTATGCATCAAATAACACTATAAGGGTCACAAAAAGGAAAGGAAGTAAATATCGAAAAGAATGGTATTAAATTCTATTTCCTTCGATAAATAAACTGATACTAAATTACGTTAAAATTTTCAATACAAAATATACACTAGATACCGTATTAATATTTTGTGCAGACACTAAATCTATGGTACTCCTAACCCATACATAGTGATCTAACCTACAATCATCTATGGCGTGCACTTAAGTCTGTCTTCAACTCTGCATTCAAGCTAATCATCACGTCACAAACGCCTACACTAAACGTACAAACAAACAGCTTTTTGTGTGAAAACACAAATTTTTCTCATAACAGTAAAAAAAGGGTTCTATACTCCTTAAAATCGTTTCACGCTTAAATTCCGAATTTTCAATTTATCAGCCCCGTGATTCACGTTAACAAACAACCTGCATAACACGAGAACAACAGACCCAAGGGGTAAACAATACACGATCGACGACAGAAAATGTACGTTCGTGAACGTTATCGAGACGAAAAATAAAATGAGAATTATCAACTCGTATCAACTGCTATGCCATTCACAACGTTCCTTGAATTCGCTCAGTGTAACGTGTGGTGGAGGCTGTAATCGAAACACTCAGCAGATCTATTGTTGCTAATCAGCATCCTCCTCGAATGTTCGAAACAGCATTTTAACGCGCGATAGAAGTGAAGAACTACTTTCAGAAAATGTCAATCACTGTGTAAGCGTATTCTCTCTAATGGTAAAGAGATTTCATTCAGTCAGCCAGTTTACATAGAAGCCATAACCATAAAGGAGGGCGTGGGATTCCCACTGAGATGGGTGTTCCAGCAGGTCACAAGATGAAAAGATAACGGCATATCGTCCGATAGTTCGTGTGTTTTTATGTGTGTGTGTGTGTGTGTGTGAAATCTTGAAAGTCCGTGTTTCACGATCAGAGCATGATTATGACGAGTTTGAACGGTTTTAGAACAAAATACCACTAGACTACGAATAACAGCGATTCGAATGGTTTTCAGAGCGAGTTTATGGGAATAATAGGACACAATATTTTGTTTCATCGTGCGAATAACTTCGTAAATAGAGAAATCGTCGAATATTTCGGCTCGTTGTACTTTTTTCTCTTTATATATGTTATTTTACGGTAATGATATGAACGCATTGTTAATGGGTGATTTAATTACAATTCTTCATAAATTTTACTCACGAGGAAAGTTCATTTTTGTAACAGACAATAGCGTTTGGAAGTTGAAGTGTTCATGGAAGCTGTACGTTCAAAATCTCAACATAATGATGCTGCGACGATGTGCTTGCGAGTGGTGTCGTGCGAAACAAGCTTAAGTGCGTGAAACGTTTAGCGAAAGCATGCATCGAAGCACGCCGCGTGAAAGCATGTTCTGTATTACGTAGAGTAACTCACTGTGTAAAGTATAACGCTGAAAGAGAGAAAAAAAAGATGGGGAAAAAAAAGGTATCTACTCAGTTCGTCAAATTTTTCATGAAATATAGTGTTCTTATTACCCTACATAATAATAAAGTCTAAGAATTTGAATGGTAGATAAGAATGTTAGGTGATGTTGGTTACCTGTTGTTTTTTTTATGATTCGAGACAATTATGAGTCATTGCGAATGTATAAATGTTGGATAAGGAAACAATTATAAACAGATCACTGTATCCTCGAGTGAAAAATATATTTTACAATTTGATTAGGTTTATGTTAAGATCAGAAGGAGACACCAACTGTTTATTAATGTTTCTTGTGATGTGATTTCGTGGTAGTAACTTTCTGTTGTATTATATCTAAATTTGATTTAACATTTCAATTCGATATATCGAAGATTATATTTATAGTTGGGGAAGTCGTAAGTTTTTTGATGTATGTTAAGAACAAGGTGTTTCAAAGTTACAGGGCAGGTGGTGATAGAGAGTGATAGAAGAAACAATTCTTTATCGAATCATTTTACTTTCTAAAAATAAGATTTTCAAAGCGAACTTATAGACTTCTTAGTATCATTATGGCAATTAATACTTATTATTATAAATTGACCGAATAAAAAATACTAAATTCAGAATAATTAAAATATTTAAGATTTATCATTTAATTAACTATTTCATGCTTAATTACACCTAATTACAATAGTATATTAGAACTAATTATCAATTACAAAATTTACACGATTGTAACTCGTTATTAAAAACTTTACCAGAACCTCGTAAAAGGAAATTTCAATAAAAATAATTTGTATGTTTTATTGAAATATAAAACGAGACTAGATATCCGTTAATAAAATAATTCCTTTCATCATTCTTTATTCGCCATTCCGTTTCCAAGATGTGTGATAATAATGTCAGACTGAGAGTGTAATAGGTTCGAATTTGGTGTGAGAAATTTAGGTAAGAATTTTGCACGGGATGTTGAACGACTCGTGACGATGAAATGCACTGAATGATTCGACGCATACGAAAGAAAAAAATACACGTTTAGAACATTCCAATGAAATTATGATAACGCGATGTTCGATTGCTCGATCGATGGTTGATCAAGTGGCTAATTAGCCGTTCGATCGGAACGTGGCGCTAAAGTCGTCACTGAAAGTCAGCCATCTCGGACAGAAAGTGTTTCACATTACCCTCGTCGAATTAAATGCGTGTGTTGAAAGCACGGAACGAGTATACTTTGTATTTCATGCGGACTACACGGTTCTACGTGACTCTACGCGTTTTGTCTACCTGAAGGCAGAGTCATACCTGTCGAACCGTCGCAGCCTTCGGTGTGAGAAGAACATCCTCCTTCTCCTTCAGCATCTAGCCCCGCACAACACAAAATAACAGCTGTATAACTGAAGCTAATCACTCCTTTTTTCGCCCTATCATCCTGATTCGCTAACCACGGCTCACGGTTCCCTCTAATTAGACACCTCTTCCACTTTATTCCCTTTAATCTCGTTTAATTACTCTAACTACTCTACCAACTCAATTTCCTTCTATTAACGATACCCCGTTCACTAATTTCTATTGCAAATTCCTCTTTTCTTAGTCCAAGGGAAGGATAATAACGGTGATTGCAAGGCGCAAGTGAATCGAGAACGGTATCGTTTCAAAGAATAAAACGAGTAGTAGTACACATTTTCAGGTGGAAAAAGTAAGAGGAATTAAAAAAAAAAAAAGAAAAAGAAAGAGAAAGAAGAGAAATTAATTCGAGGTATATCGAGTTTGTTCGATAAAAAGTTTCGCGAGTTGGTAACGCTGAATCGCGCGGCTCGTCGAGTTGAAAATCGCAATTTCATTATGTGTTATCACGCACGATCAATCATTGAAACACTCAACTTTCGTAATCACTCGTTCCTCGTTGGAGAGAAAAAAAAGAACGAGATAGACAGAGATATAGAGAGAGAGAGATAGAGAAAGAAAGTGAGAGACAGAGAGAAAGGAATTACACACACGGAATGAACTTGGTAGATTCCTCATGAACTCGTATCGCACGATAGATATGACTGACATCGAACGATACTACATGCTCCATTGAAAAACCTGCGCACATCTAACAACACATACATGACATCATATTCACCAGCACATTCGTTTCATGGCAGCAGCGAGAGTAGTGGAAATTAATCGGAGAATCAAACGTGACAGGGTTGATAATGGATCAGTAAGGCAATGGTAAAACGCGACGAAAAAATTTCGTTTTTCCGTTCTGAATATCACACAGAATGCGATCTGCTGGAACCTGTGATTACTCTGAACTCGTTCGACGCTGGGTTACAGGTGGAAAAAAAAAAGAAAAAAAAGGAAGGGAGAAAAGGAGGAGGTCTCTGTTCCTGGTTGCAATCATAACGTGGAAGTTAGTTACGTTCGATCCACATTGGTGTCCAGGTTCGATCTCGGTGCAAGAAATGGTAATAGTCGAGGAAAAAAATTGAAAAAAGTACGTGTAATTCGTGAAACCTTCAATTTTATGCCAAGAGAACGAAATCGTTGTAGGGTTGTAAATTTACATGGTTGTTTAAATCGGATAACAAAATTGGGTGAATGTAAGATTCAATTTGTATATCTTTATATATGTACATGTACATGGTGAATAAGTGTAGACAATAGCAAGATTTGATGAAACGAGAATCAAATCCTGCTATTTACGAAAATTCGCTATATACAGAGTGCACAATTGTGCATGGTTTGTAGCTTCGTGTCTGTGATTTTGCTGAATGAAATTTTATTATTAAATGGCATTATATTGTCCATGATTTTAAGACGTGTATATGTAGTAGTATTCAGGAAGCTAATATTCGATTGATTAAAAAGTTTCGTCGCTTTTTTCAGTTTGGCTAAAGTTTGACTAAAATTAATACAAATATAAATATTATCAATTAATATTTCCATTAATTAACTTGCAATGTAAAGATTATTATTTATCACTGTTACGGAAATACAATTTATTTCTGTTTTTAAAACGTTCTTTCGTTGCCTGTATGACCTAATTTTTGAAAATGATTTTTTTCTAAAAAAAAGTATTTCATATTAACGCAGAAAATTACAATTTATTCGAAAAGGTAAAAACGCGTGGTACTTAAAATGGAATATTTCGCAAGGTATATTTTATCAAAGAATATGCGTTTGTAAACACCCACAAATTTGAAATTTTGCAAACTCGAATTTTTCATATTAATATTTCTACCGATATTGTATGGCCTCTTTACGTTTAAACCACGAAAATTAAAATGTATATTTAACTCTATTTCGATATTTACGATTTCCGTAATTCGCTAAATAAAATGTAAAATGTACCATTAAATCAAGCGACGAAACTTTTCGATCAACCAATTATTATTTTACTCAAACTCCCTTTTTCTTTCATTTCGCGCTTTTAATTTACTCTTCGATAATGTAGTAGTATCAGTGGATTCACCTTTGCAAAATAACTCCAATGCGCAACTAACATTTTAACCCCTCAGTAGCTACTCTTCGATAGCAAATAGTGAAAAGGTATGGAAACAATAAATTTCTATCTCCAATTTGAATTTTTCGAACCAACGAGAACTTCGTACCAAAAAAACAATACAAAAATAAACGTTGCAGAATTCGTTATAACATCAAACCGTGATCTAAAAAAAAATCTAATATCACATTCTTGAAATTTCTAAAAAAAATAATACACGTTCTATTAATCACGACGTACAATCATACCAGTCACCTTTAAGCAGTGCAATTATTCTAAGTAGTCTAAACAAGGAATTAAAGTCACCATTAATTACATAAACAAACAACTCTAAACTGTCCTCTAAATAAACAAAACACAATTATCAACTGTATACCTATCCCCCATTGACCGATTAAAAGTCTCACAAATTTCGGATTAACCATTCCCAGCTCAAACTTTTGCTCGTGTCTCATAACGATCATAACGAAACTGTATCCAGTAACGATCAAAGGACCAATCCATGGTAGCCTCTGAGGGTTAGTCTCAATCATAAAACATTTTCTCAGAAACTTCGGCATCCCTTTCACCACCTCACGACCACCGACTGCTCCTCGAGAGATCTCCAGAACGAGATAGGTGGAAAAACAAAGCCTACATCCACGCGGTATCGCTCGTCTATCGTTAAAACTGACCCATACAATACGTTCAACGTGTTACCTTGTTCTTGCTTGTTCTTTTCCATTGCCATGTAGGCGATTCGTCGCTCCTGAAGTTCAGGCGAAGGTATCAACCCCGCGGAACCGGCCGCGTTGTCCTTTTGCGCCTGCCACCAGTAATGGTCGTCTTTGCTGATGATTTGCAAGATGTCACCTGTCTTGAACGCGATCCCAGCCTGGGCGCAGGGTATCAGCTCGTCCTCCAATGGATCATAGTCGAATTGTGCTCGAACGAATATCTGTCGGTGCAGAAAGAACAAACTGTTACCACTTTTTCGTCGAGTCGCCGCTTTGCTAGGTTTCGATCCGTATCGGTGAACCTTATATGAAATCGGTGAAATGACATAGAGAGTTCTTGACACGTTTGGTAGAGAGGTCAATACATAACCGTGACGCGGGGTTAGACGTGAAAGAAAACGAGAATCGTATCCATGGTGCAAAGAATCGGGGCTGGTAATGGTACTGGCAAGAGTTTCGGGTTAGGTGGCTGGGGGTGGCGGCTAGCAATTTTCGTGCTCAGATCACCGAAACCATTTAGGTTAATCACATCGATGGTAATTACTTGTTGGCCTGAAACGCGCCGGCAGAATGTTCGTTCTACGACTGTATCGATCGCTGTGTCGATGCTACTTATGTTAGCCTAGGCTATGCGAAATTAGCCCATTCGAAGCCGATGACAGGTCTACTTCCACGATTCGACTAACTTCGTTAGCTAAGTAACAAGAATTACGAGTCATGAATTATTCGTATCAATTCTTTTACGCTCTAACAATCTTTCAATATGATCCCCAAGAATCGAAAAACTTCTTCAAACTTTAACGTTGATAAATTTTGATATTTAAAAGGATAGATAATTAAGATTGCAATTTTGATGGTATGTATGTCATAATCGTTGAGGCAACAAGATGATTATAGTATCAACCTTGGCAAAAAACGTCTTTGATTAGAATTAAATATGCTAAAGATTCATAAATTCATATTTGACGTACTTTGGAATCGTAAATATTGTGCAATAGACTTACTATGTAATTTGTCAATTCACTAGCATTATTAGTCGACAAATCATCGTGCAAGTGGACCAAAGTATGTCATCCAGTGTCAATCTAAAATATATCGAGTGAGGGACACACCAGGTGTGTCTCTAAAAGAAGGTTGAATAATAATTAATAAAAAATGACGTCGGTAAGTATTAAGGAGTGACATGCGATACGTGATTGGCTCCTCTAATCAGGAAGTCAGAGGTACCAACGACACGCATGACGTCTTATCGTCTGGTTAGAATAAAGATTCCTTAAAATGCGGAAATTCTCGCCTTCTAGACCTTATTATCTGATTTCTTACTCGAAGAGGAATAGGATCTTCGGGTTTAGCGGTCGTTTGATAACGAGATTGCAGCTTCGAATGGGCTAACTCTAGGATTCAATCGCTGCGAAGAAAAGAAGCGTAGAATGCGACAAACGTAAGCGCGCTGGCGATAGTTGTTGCAAACAGCATGTACGTACTTTCGTTTCAAAGAAACGACTAGATTGTTGGAAAATCGTCCACGGAGAATACATTCCATCTCTTTCCCCGTTTTATCGTGATAGCGTTTGATAGTTGTCGTTACAGCGAGTAAGCGCAACGCGAAATAGCCATTTACAATGAAATTTTGTATTCAGCTTGAACTGCAACCAGCGATCGATGCGTAGCACGAATCGGTCACGCCGTTAAAGCAACGAAAAACACTTTACGAAAGAGGATATATTCATTCCAGTGTTATTTTATAAATGATCATATAGGGTCCGAAGGGTTTTAAGGTTCGATTAAGTATAGTGAAAAGTTCACCTTTGGATTGTGGTTTGATAATAATGAAAATAAGTGCGTAAGGTAAATTGCATCTCATAATTGTACATATAAGGTGTCATAATTTTTCTCTTCTTTCAAATTTGGTAATACAATTTACGAGTGAAAACAAGTAAAGAACAACGTGTTTCATTAAATGTGCTTGTTTGTAGTACGAATATATTTGAGTAAAATTAATTAGTAGTAGCAGTGTAAAATGTATTTTAATATAATCTTATCGTTGGTAGTAGTGTGGAAATACTTTAGTGTAATTAATAATCGGTGGTAGCAGTGAGGAAATATTTTGATAAAATTGGTCAGTAATAGCGATGTAAAAATATTTTCGACAACTAGTAGTAATATGAAAATATTTCAATAAAATTAAACGGTGGTAGAGTGCAAATATTTTCGAACAATTAATCGGTGGTATTAGCAATATTAAAATCAATCGAATTAAAATTAATTAGTAGCAATGATAATGCGAAAATGAATTAAAAAAAAATAAACAATAACAGCGACGTGGAAAGATTTTAGTAAATTCAGGCAAGAATTGGGAAGTAAAATTCAGTTCCATTGAATTAAATATTTGTTTGCTTCTGTATTTAAATATTTGAGTGAAAATATAAAAAAATATAAATATCGTAAAAAATTCAATGTTTATTTTACACAGTGCGTGGAAAAATGCGACTTAAAGTATAAACAATTCACCTTTGAATTTGGATTAAATGGAATTTGAAAGAATAACTTTAATTTCTTCTAACGAAACGTCGAGATTTTATATGAATTTATATTTCATCGAATTTTTTCAATTAACATGAACCTCGTACGATTTTTGTGTTTCAATTAATATATAAAAGATAAATCTCAGTCACGGATTGGAATCGAATCGAAAGAAAACACGACGAAATTAATATTTATTTAACTCCCTGAATTATTACGAATATTTTTATCCAATTCCAGGCGCGAGAGTTACGTTCCGCGGTGTCGGGATTTTAATAAAAAGAAATTTCCATCCGCCTAAAATTCCTCTTTCATTTTTACTCGTGGTTCACATTACCAAAGTGAATTCAAAAGAGCCCGTTAGCATAACTCTCTCTCTTTCTCTCTCTCTCTTGCATCGCATGTCAATAAATGACTCTACTCAAAGGTGAACTTGTGTACGAACTTTACGTTCTTTCACACATTTGATTGCCGCAAAAAAACACGAAACTCTGTTCGTAAAGCGTTTGCAAATGCCACGAGGTATTAGTTCGCAATCATTGATAATCCTATTAGAAAATACGAAATAAAAAAAGGAAATATCAAATCGCTGGTTTCGAGAGTCTATTAGTGACCACGAATGATCGATTGGCTTAAAAAGCTATCGTTCTATATATAAATATACATATGTACATGTACATTCGTATGCGGCTTCAGTTCCAAATAAGTTCAACGACACTAGAACGACATTTATACGATCTCGTTGCCATTATTAAATCGTATTAAAATCAGTGCAACGATCGTTCATCTAGCGATGCATACACATGGACAAAATGACTCGCCTCTTTCTTCTTCTATTTTTTTTTTTTTCTTTTTTTCTTTTTTTTTTTTTTTTTTTTTTTTTTCTTTTTTCTTTCTCTCTCTCTTTATTTCCGACAATAAGCTGAAGCACTAGATGCTTGCACAATACGTACACAGCACACCGACACGCACACGCACGCCACATACGCACAAGTACACGCTTGGAAAATGCACGATATGCAGAGTATGCACTCGGGCTCTACGTAAATGTGCGAGTAAGAAATACGGCATACGGAAGGAATAGAATAATAAATGCTGAGTGACGATATAAAAATGCCATCTGACTTGCGCGCGGTACCATTCGCAATCGAGAATATGGCCGACGATGATTCGTAATGAACTCGATAGGGGGCAGTGGTGTGGTGAGTGATGAGGTTCGTGTTTCGTGAGAACCAGCCCTGCACGAATAACTGTTCCCATGATTCGTTTCGAGCTCATCTTGATGGTTTACAACGTGACTATGACGCGAATGAATTTTTGGATTTTCGAACGTAAGCAAGAAGTTTTGGATTTTTTGGATTTTCCATGTATATATCTTTTTTTATTTATTTATTAGGGGAGGTAAAGAAAGGGTTGAATTATCCATGGATTGGTACTACGATTAAGGAGAAAGTCTTTTCGGTGCTTTTATTTATGGAAAATTCGAGCTTCTTTTTATTACGAGTATGAGTGACGTGGGTATATATCTTTTTTATTTATTTATTAGTGGAGGTAAAGAAAGGGTTGAATTATCCATGGATTGGTACTACGATTAAGGAGAAAGTCTTTTCGGTGCTTTTATTTATGGAAAATTCGAGCTTCTTTTTATTACGAGTATGAGTGACGTGGGTTTATCGTGGAAGGAGTGACTGGGTACTACATGTGTGGACATGCATGTTCTAAAAGTTGGAAAATGTTTGTTTGGCGAGTAACTTGATAGAAATGTTTATGTAGTACATTGAGTGAATTATTTTAAATGTTTCGAATATGTAGTAATTAAAAGTTCATGCGGAATATTGCTGGAATTAATAGAATAATTGAACACTCGTTGTGTAGTGTTTCTGGATTACTCTTGTAACGTTAAGTTGTTCTCGCGAGCCGGAATATTTATGAAAAATTGACGGAAAATATTTAGTCGTCGAAAATTCTTTAGGAAGAATTCGTAAGATATAGGCAGTATATAACATTATCACAACAACGAAAGCTGACTAGCATTGGAAAAAGTTACGTGATATTTTTCATAAAACACGATAAAACGTTGAATAGACAATAAAATAGGAATTATCGATAATATCAATGAAATATATAAAAAGATCTAAGTAACGATAGAAACAAGAAAAAAGAATAAAAATACTACCTAAGATCGAATTATTTAAACCGATATTAAATTATTAAATTATAATCCAAAAATAAAATAATATTTTTCCTCTTCCTGTATGAATTAAATACTATTCTATCGATGACTGATAATCTCTGAGACTTATACGTAGAATTAAAAAGACTTTCTTATACGATCGATAGAGGTTCTTAAGATGAGACTAGTGGAAAGAAACGAAAAAAGTTAGGATTAAGCATAGAGTAGATAGACGGGCTAAATGAAAGTCGTAGAACCAAGTAAGGATAGATTGGTATATTCGTACAGGCTTAGTCTCTACGGCTAAAACTAACGTGATGGTTCAATGGTCGCGCAATCATCTACGCCTCTCAGTGACTACGAGGCTCGCCATAACAGTGTTTCGTTGCAATAGCAATGAAAGGAAGACTCTCGTGTTCAGGTGTGCTAGATGAAAGAGAGAAATAGAGGCAACGGAAAGGGTGAGCGAGGACAGAAAAACGGGATAAGAGTCTTTTCATGAACGCCATACACGCTGACACGTTCCTTATTTAAATCATATCTGGGAACCTTGCTAAGAGACGTATCGGACTAACGAAACGAGAAGGCGAAGAAAGAAGAAAGAAAGAAAAAAAAGAAAGAAAGGAGAAGAAAAAAATGCAGGAAACGGACGAAGAAAATGGAAGCCTACTTTCTTGCGATGGCGTATGGTATAGTGACGGAATATGTTCGTGCAGCTTGGGTCTGGGTAAATTTCCAACTTTTCGCTAGATCGCGAGACATTCGCGTAGATCCTAATGTCTACCCACACTGCCGATATCTTGACATTTTTCCAACGAACCTTTATCGTATGTTTGCGAAAAAAGAAAAAAATTTCCGACCAAACTCTTTGCACGTGGTCAATCATGTCGCAATGCACAGTTAACAAACAAATACACGTGAACGTTGATTAGTCGTTAAAGTGACACGCTAAGATTACAGCAACAACAAAAAAAATTTAAAAAAAAAAGGAAAAGAAAAAGACAGAAACACTGGATTACATGGAAAACAAAATATGATCAACACACGAGCGAGAACTCACGAGCATTGCCTTGTTTTCTGAGCATTCGCTGTCGCGTGATTGTTCAGAACTTATTTACTCAGACTCACACCGCACACGGTTACACAATATGCGTGTGTTCAAACGTAATATGTATGTGGATATGTATGTATGATAAACGCATAGCCTTCTAACTACAGCAGTCCAATCACACCAGATCAAGTGGCGGTACTTACTAACACTGGCAGAGGCTTAATCCTGAACAACTAGAGCGTTGAAGAAACAGAAAAAAGGAAGATCGATTAATTAACATGTTCATCAAAACTTGATCTCAGGCGAATGTTCGAGTTCTATTGTTCTCTTGTCTTTTCTTTTCTCTCTCTCTCTCACTCTTTCTCTCGCCCTTTCTCTCCCTCTCTATCTCTCTCTCTCTCTTTTCACTTTGATACAGTTAACGATCGAAGAAAGATAGAAAAAGAAATGAAAAAAAAAAAGAAGGCAGAGAAAGAACACCTATGTTGGGATGTCGCGCTCGCGTCAACGCTTCCGAGATTCACGGTGCGCATTGCTGTGACACATGCAGTTTCCACTTCTAGCTCTCCCCTCGAACCTGTCGAGCCACGAAAACCTCGTACAGTCGACTGGGTCTACTGTACGAAAACGATCGAGCTCGTAGCCTCGCGACAGCCAAAAGCGTCATCAAGATGCGAGCCGGAGAACCAAAGACACACGGTGCTTTCCCTCGTTTGGCTAGAAAAATCGACCTGTCGCATCGCCAAGCACCAAGAGGTACCAAACGTCTCGGATTTGGATGAAATTTTCATACAATTTACGTCCGTGAGCGAACTCCACAAGCGATCTAAACGAGTAGACAGTTTGCGTGCGTACAGAATCGATTTTACCAGGAACGATCGAGCAACGTCCGTTTTCACAAGCGTCGAGCAACGTCACACTTTACTCACGTTCGAAGCTACGACATTTAGGTCCCGCTCTTGGCGGCTCATCTCCGCAAGGACTTTACCAGTTACAATGCGGCCTGTTGAACGATCACTCGTAGACACACGGTTCTCAGACTGTACAAGTACTCTAACAGAGAGAAGGTAGGAAAAAAAAAAGGAGAGAAAAAAATGTGACAATGTCTACTATCCACACATAGTTCTATAGGGGATAAAAGGAGACATTAAACTGGTGTATGTATGTTTGTGAGACGGTGAAGCACAGAGATAGTACAGACAATGAAGGCATTCTAGAGACCAGTTTCACAGGGGGTTCATCTTTGTTTACGTACCAGTCGCGTGGATAACAGTGACCGAGGATCTATCGTGTCACACGGACGGTTAACATTAATGAAACTGGTCGAGGAACCATCGAAGTGAGCAAGGATTTCCCGGGAGTTCAAGCCGCACTGTTTCGGAAAAGTCACTGCGAGTATGGCCCCGCCAGGTACCCTTAAAACAACGCCCCGACAGGACAGTGCACGGAGATGATGGTCGAATGGCTGCCGGCGTGCATTGGAAGCTACGTTCTACTTTAAAGAGAGCTAAAATGTGGATCAGAAAAAAGAATGGCCGGCGAATGATAGGTAAATAATGGGAGTCCAGGAAAGATGGGGGTGTACGACAACTTCTACACAGTGACATAGCAGGTACTGCACTATCGACAACTCGTCTGGTGGACTGACTGCTGCTGACGCCGCTGAATTCTCTGCTCGATTTCCATTGGAACTCCACTCTACCTTCGAGTGTCGGACCAGAGGGTTCCTTATTAGGGTTAACGGTATTCTGGCCCTGCATCTCGTAAGTGGGAATGCAAAGAAAAAGAACGGAGGAAAAAAAGAGAAAGAAGGGACGCGTACCATGAAGCAAAACATCGAACTGCTGTTAGGAAATCGTGATACGAATTTCTTGCATCCCGATTCCACGAGGGATTCTATTAGTGGCGTGGAAATGGTAAATCTTGAGTGCTGTAAGTTAAGGGATCGAAAACTTCATTCAGTGAGATCGAAGAAAGGGCAGGTTTCTTATTTTTTGTTCTTTTTTTTTTTTACAGTACTCCAGGCATTTTTCATTTCCAGGCCAGGCTGACAGTGATCTTAAATCGTGAACGTTTCCATCGCTGATCCAAATTGTTCGTAATTTCGTTCGCCGATTTCGTAGGTACGTCCATTCGTGTTGGTATCGTTCAGAGGTCTCAAGCTGTACATACATAATGGCCAGATAATAACGTTGACGCGATGAACGGGGAGAATAGGCTAAAGACACAGAGACGTAAAAGTTACCTAATTGGTCCACGCATACTGCAATAACTTGTGTAGGATGTGACACTTTACAGGGGATCATCGTGTGTTGGGACAATGAACTTCCAACGAGTTTACGGCAGAAAGTAACTAATATTCAAATTGCGTTTATGCATAAAGAATCGTTCACCCTTTTACCAGAAATTTTCATTAAAAAAAATCCCAATTTTAAATTTGACTTTGATAATAAATTAATTCCAACTAACACGAAATTTGAAAAATATGACGAAGAGGAAGGATGGCGATAGATCGAAAATATAAAATTTCAACTTGGAATATTTTTTAAATTTCTGAGATATAGAAGAGAAAAAAGATCTCCATTTATACAGACTATAGTAATAGAATTATCTTCGTTTGAATAGTCGTCCTAGTTACGGTTATTGGCTTAAGCTGGATACGATCTTACGCCATTGTAACCTCTCGGAAATGTGCACACGCATAAAATTCCACGTACTTATTCCACAATGTAAAGACTCTTTTAATTAACATCTCAGAAATGAATAAATACTCCAACGCGAAATCGCATGTTCCGAATTCACCTTTCATCCTCGCCATTATTTAAAAAATTTCGGATGTTCCTCGAAAGGATATCGAGAAATTGCCGTAAACCGTGATAATCGCATGGACATTGATCGGTGCAGGGGAAGAAGAACACGAGTAATTGTAATGTCAAGTACATGTACGTGCGTAAAACGAGAGTAGTCCGCATAGAGGTCGTCGGCTATATCTACGACAGACAGAGAGAAGAGAAATCACGTTGGAGGTGACGTGCGACGAATCATGATGTTCCAGCAGTTCGTGCTTTATTATATCTTCGTACAATGCACCGCCGCAATAATACCGCTGCTCGTTTTGTCACCGCCGATGACGGTTCTGCTTTCGCGTGCAACACTATACGTAACAGAGAAAGATCACTTCCCAGACACAACGTGGTACAATTCGTTTTCTTACGGTTACACGAAGGGGGCTGTCCGCCGGCGCGAATGACCAGCGGGCACTTACGTTCCGCTTTGCCGGCCCTGGCTTCGGGGATTCACCGTCCAGACTCGTACCACGTGGTCTCGGAGAGAGACACAAGCGTATCACAAGCGGGTATAATGCATATACGGATTCCTTCGGGTTCGTAAAAATACAGATCGCTAGTTTAAGCGAGATTGCTTCGAATTAAGGCTTGGCAAAGTGCGTGTATGCACAAAACAGGAACGAGCGCTATCACGAATCGAGTCTGCGGACTTGTTCCTTTGGCGTGACTTCATTTCGGAGATAAATCGTAGAATTTCTCTTTAGAATTTCTCGAGAATTTTGAGCGATTCGTTGTACACGATTTTGTTTCGATAGGAAAGAAAATTGGTAATAAATTGTAACAGTTTGATGGACGTTTGCCTGTTTTGTGCTGGTCCGTTTGGTATGGTCGGGACGACGTAGTAATCTTGAATCGTGTGAGGTTAATCGTACATAACAGAATCCAGTACATTAGCACGTTTACTTACACATGTAATAATCGATAAACTTTCGTACTCCGTGTAACATTTATATATGTATATATACGTGTATATATATATGTATATGCTTCCCTTCGACACAATATACAACGGTTTACAAAATCTATGTCAATCAAGCCGTCTGTACACATGTAGATGGCGCGGACTCACCTAGAGGTGATTGCTTTTCCTACGTGTGGTGTGATGAAACAGGACCGCTGGATCAAACATCGAAACGACATAGAGCTATATACATGTACAAACTATGTACAAATCGTCACGCTTACAACCGCGAAATTAGGATTTTAATCGTACTGTCTGACGAGGGAACATCGATAAGTAGGAAAATTCCAATTTTCATCTCTTTCTCTCCTTTTCTTTCCAAGGATGGAGCAGATCACGATGGAATTCGGTAAATATCAGGCAATGGTTCTTCAAGAGGAAAACGCAACGAATAATCACAGGCAGAAATTATTGAAGATTTTTAACAGATACAAGTTGACGAGATTTCTTGGATTTCGAGACACAATACCTGGTTTTGATATGTTCCGTACGTATTTATGTAATTGAAATCGAGTCATTGAATACTGAGTGAAATGTTGTTTGGTTCGTTACGTTCAAATTTTCACTTGTTACGCGCAAACAGATAACCATAAGTCCAATTTTTTGCAATTTAGTGGTAAAGAGGTGTATATCTTTCACTCAGCTTAGCTTAAAGAAAAATGTAGATATTTTCCAACTAAATCGTAAGTTCGCAAAGTTTGAGAAAAGAAAACCAATAGAGCAATCCATATATGACCTTTTACGATTTCTAAGTAGAAATAGAATGACAACCGAATTGCCAATAAACATTATATCCACTTCGAGATCATAAATCACTACGAAAATGAACCGAGACTGACAATTTGCCTAATATTCCTACCGAATTCCTTCGCGAAGCCAATAAACATCGAGAAACACGAGTATTCGCAAATTACCGAAGTTCTCTTGTAAGACAATGATCTCGCGTTACATCTATTCCATGCTCGTGTGAACTAGAATCAAAAGGAGGCCAGAATAGTAGCTAGACTCACGTGACAATCGATCAAGGGAACTATTGTTAGGATCATCGGATATCGTTTGGCGGTTTTCGATTACGTATCTGTTGTTTGTTCGTATTGTTCTTCAGGTACGAGTAACGTAGAGACTTTACGTTACAATGATTCGTTTACAGCAATTGTTGTTGTTACGTCCGCACGACCGATCGAACTCCCTGAGATTAAAGTGTAGGTCCACGAAACTTAATCGGTACGAACAGAGAACGTAAGACTCATCGTATTTGGCTACCCTCAGCTGCATGTTCAGAGATGTTTGCAGATTCGCTGACATTCGTTGGCCTCTTCAAAGAGGAGAATCCGCTCGTGTCGAGGATGCGAGATGACCATGATCAGACGCGTCTTGCATGATTTTGGGTGAAACAAGAGACACTTTTGTGATACTTTGATGAGTGATTATGCCAAGAAGAAGTCAAATCTACTTCCTCGGATCGGGGATTGGACTTCCAATTTCCAAAGTTTCAAGCATTTTGAGAATGCTTAGTAATAATTGAACGGTTAGACATTCTCTTACGAAATTCCTCCGTACTTCCAAGTATGAGTTTGACTAGTAAGTTAGATTGCTAGGAATCCATTTCAAATTCTGAATTTATCGTGTAACGAGTTTTACAAATTGGTACAGATTGAAGTTTAACTCGTTTTCTATTTCATATATAGATAAGTATGAATTTATACTTCTATTATTGCAGCTTTATATTTTTTCTGAAATAAGACACCTAATTGCTCCGCAAATTGAACGAGTTATCAGAAATCTGATTAGATTTATCGATATTTTCTCTGCACTGCATGCACAGCAGTGCTATCATTGTAATAACATTTCTAACTTAACTTAAAATCTTTTCTCGCTGGTTTTCAGTATGATTGCAAAGAAGCTCAGATGTCTAACTTGATCGCAGATAAAAGTAAATCGTGTAATTAATCGCTGAATAAAGTCAAAGGGTTAAGATACAATCTTCCATCGAAAGAGACATATTCAATCCCTGATTCGAGTATGCATCACATCGTGCAGGAGATGATTATGATCGGGAATATCGAAGATAATCCACGCGTTTCGATCAATCGACCGACCAAGATCGAGAATGATTGCAGAGTATGCATTAATCAAAACCACGATGCAAGAAAACTATAGTATACGTATGAACCGGTCAGAAAGGAAAGCTTCAACGTTTGCAAAGATATCCTTCATGCAGGTGAGGGTATAATGAGGGGTGTAACAAAAGCTTCTTTACGACAAAAAACAACAAACAACATTCCAACACATGTTGTAACGAAAGGTGCATTCCTTACGAGACTCGTTTGCAATAAATATTACTGTCTACCAGAACGAAGTGATCAACTCGACGTTAAGGAACAAGAGAAACAAAAATAGAGAGCGAAAGAGATATAGAGACAGACATGAAGGAATAAGAGAGATAAAGAGAAAAAATTGATAAAGGTACTCGAAGGGAGAACAGAATGATAGAGCTATGAGGTCTGATCCCACTTAACTTGACCTATCGACGTTCGTGAAGTAATACAAAATGATCGTTCGGATAAATCTCGATGTGGAAACGAATTGTTTAACCCTTTCCTTATGACGAACTTCGGCTATGAATATATATCTTTCGGCTAGTTGAACGTATTACAGCGAAAAATACGCGTGAAAATAATTAAACTTCGATCGAAGAAGCTAGGCAATCGAATTAATAACAGAACTGATAAATGAGACACATTGACAGATGAATATCGCCACTGTTGACATACAAGACGCGTTCGACGTTGAATGACTATAGCCACGATTAACACACAGTGAACACTCAACACAGGATAACTATAATCACCATTAGCAAACGTACGATGTTGGGTGATTATAGTCATCCTCGGTACACATCGAACACTCAACATTGATCGACTATAGTCACCTTTAACATACAGCGATCACCTGACGTTGGACGACCGTGGTCACTTTCGACAAACAGCGAGCGCTCGGTGTTTCTTCTAGCGAAATTCTTAGCAACGACGGAGTTAAATCGCAGCAAGCCGTAGAAACGAAAGCACAGAGATTTACTTAAGAGATTCAATCATCCGCAACCCTCCCTCTACCTTCGACAGCTGAAACTTTCAAAGGAACCTTTGATCCCTCTCTCCTCCTTTTAATCTGCCGGATAAACTGCAAAGATTGCCGCAACTTCGATAAACGTTCTCGAAACCCCAGCTAGCCTCTGTCGATAGCAACAGCTAGGTATTGCAGGATGGTCAAGTGAAATGGGATGCTGTGTGTGAATACGTAGAAAGAGAAACAGAGAGAACGATAGAAAGAGATATGTAGAGAAAGGGGTCGAAAAAGAGAAACATGCAAACGCGCCGTGGACTCGAAAGCGCCGACCAAAGCGTTTTGTTACACCGCTCGACTGACTAAACTTTCGCCATTTTTCTCCTTTTTTTTTGTTTTTTTTTTTGCCTCTTTTGCGTCTGCTCGCAATTTTTCTTTTTTTTTTCCTCACTTCCTCTTCCTCGACTTTTTTCTTTTCTCCGTTTTGGAAATTCACATCCGTGTGGACTGCGGGATCGCACTTAATTATCTTCTATCGAACGAAGTTGGCCCTGTTTCCCGTCGTTTCATTGCTTTGCACGTGTTACTCGCGGAAACAAAACGCAAATCCAGGGATTAGTGGTCCAGGACCACGAGCCTTCATCGAAACGCGCTCTCGTCGACTGTCTCGGGGCCCGAACGTCGTAAATCGACGTTCGGAGCAGTCGAATTTCACTTTCAATTTGACAGTCGAGGAGCAAGAGAGTCAACGCTGAGAATCATCTGTGCTCGTGATCTTTCTGTTTGCACGTCTATGCGTTTCGGGTATTTTTTTCGAGACAGGGTGCGACCCGTTTCGCGGTACCGCGAAAACAAGCGATTTTCTCGTGGCAAAATAAGTGGAAAATGTGGAGCAACAATTTCTCTCGTAGAGTGCACCGTTTTTTTGAGACAAATAACCAGAAAAATCACTGCGTTGGACAAATCGTTGGCGAGTTTCCGCGTGCCCATTGTCGTGGTCTGGCCCGACCCTGTTTCGTTTAAAGAAGCAATTTAACAGCGGTTTTCGCCGCGAGCATCCCGCTTCGACAAGCAATAAATATTTACGCGTCGGGAAAGACGCACAGTGGATTATTTATCGCTTAATCAAGCGTGATATTGGCTTGGGAAAAATGTGTCGAATTACTTTGTTAAACGCGATAAATTGGTCGTTCATCAAGAAGAAATATGACGACGGTGTGGGGCAGCCATTAACGATAACCCGAATGAGATTTCCGAGGGCAATTTTCTCAAGAAAGCATGTTTCAAGCAGACTAAATGTTACTTGTATTTTCTACTTATTTTTGAGAAAATCACGGTTTTCATGGCTACTCTACGAATTATGTCACATCCTGTTTATGGCTATTCTACGTGAAATCTGAGGTTTACGGCATCGTAGCTTTTCTAATATCCTTCGAGATTGTAACATTTATTTATAGCTTAGGGAAGATTAATTTCTACAAAATTCCAAGTCGAGAATTTATTTAATTAATACTTACTTAAAAAAATTAAAAAGTTACTTAAATGATATTTATTAAATAGATAATGTGTTTGCAGATTAATAAGAAGAAATAATGAAAAGATAAAATTATAAATTCTTTTACGTTGTAGATTTTCTATTTTTTATTTTTAAACGAAGAAATTCAACAAATTTTTCTAAATTACACATTTAAAGTAGTAATATATTAAAATAAACTATTATTTAATGTTTGGAAAAATTAACCTTGGAAAAGTAACAATATAAAGGTGATTGAATTTTTGTAGAAATTACGGTTTCCAAATTATAAATAAATATTACAAGAAGCAGGAACAACTATGATGCACTTAACCACATGATTTGACGTAGAATAATTTATAGTATTTCGTATGTATGTATACGATGCTGGGTATTACCTCTATTAAGCTCGTATTCATCGACATTTCGCGACAATTTTCACAAATGTTAATCATATAATAATTGTACGTTTGGAATAGATGCTGTAATGCTTATCCAAGAATCAATAGAATTTAACGAACATAGCCTCAAATTCATTTTCGAACATGGTCGTGCATAATCACTTTATAAATAAGTTGTATTGCGTTCGATACAGTTTATACTTGAATGAAGAAACATTGTAATACATATTTGAAATATTCGATAAACAATTGTTTAAAATATTCAGTAATATATAATACTTCGAAAAATAATCACATGCTTCGTGTACTCGATATCTCGATATTCACTCAGACCAATCGATAATCAATATTGTCTGCAATAATGGCGTAAATATCCATTTACCCAGAATCGATATCGTGTTTTGGTGAAGTATTTGAAAAAAAAGAAAAAAAAAAAATGAAAAAAAAGAAAGAAAATTCCTTTCTTCTCTTACACAACTTGTCATCGCAAAATTACTCTCCTCCATACTATTCGAAATGAACACATATTAAATAACAGGTATACTCTATATGTATAAACACATACATATGCAAGCATATGTATACTTGAAGCAGAAGAGGGATCAGGGAAAGTACGTGTTCATGTTCATGTGTGTGTTCATATGTATGTTCGAAAATCCTGTTCCATAAATATATATGCACTATTTATCGAAGTATGTATTTCTAATTTCTATATACGCAAAACAAGGGCAAACATAGCAATCAAATCTCGTAATTAAAATCGTATGGCATTTCTCTTTGCGAAAAGATTCCTTCCAATTATTGCTCGCGAATTATCATCCGGTTAACCGGCAAACTCTCGAATCTAGATAATACGATTGAGAATAGCACAGACAACGCGTTCATTTGTAATTGTGGATCGATAACGTCGGCGTTATCAACCGGAAATGAAAGCAGCGTGGAAAACTCGTAATCGCAAAGTATGCTCCACTTTGCAACGACCTGAGCGTCGCAAACGTAAATCACACGTGAAAAACAGATTGCTCTTGAATATAATCGTGAAAGTGAACCTCTCGTCCAGAGAGATATCACTGGATACTGAAATAACATCTATCAATATTAAGCTGAAAAGTGAATATTTCATATTTTTTATATCCATTACTGTTCAAATACAGAGAAAGAAACCGGGACTCGAAGAGTTCTCCATATATTCCCAACGATTGAAACGCTATTATTCAGCAACGACTGAAAGAAGGGAAACGCGGGGGAAATAAAAGTGTTATTATCATTCGAAACCAACATTTCTCTCTCCGATACGTGAAACAGTAAATCGATCGACAAGCTTGATATAAAAGATAGATCGAAAACGTGATTTCGTGTGTCTTCGTGTCGAGTGTCGTAAATATCTTGAAAATGGCGTGTAAGTGTATATGTACGTGTGTTTGTCCTTGTGTTTGAGGAAATCAGTGAAAACCTTCGTTCATCGGAGCCATTGAATAAATCATCCGACTTTCGATTACACGTTCAAGCGAGTGTACCTTAGAGCGAAAAATAGGCGAGTCTGGCGCGACGTGAATCACGCTGGCCTCTGCTTAGGGGGCGACACTTGACGTAGAAAAAACATTGTATTCAGACGCGTTCTTTTCAGAGTTCGTTAGCAGGTAACTGAAAACCTCATTTGGTGGAGGTAGGAATGGCTCAATTAAATCCTGGTTGGCTTAATTTCAAAAATCTACATCTTGCTTGCCGTTACTCGCGTACCACCCCTAATGAATTTATAACGTTACCTCGTACCCAATGTTAGATACCTCGTTTAGCCGTTAGTTTCATCCTCTGCCCATGAAGGATTATTAACTTAAAAATTTAATATTTCAATGAGAGACTCTCGTACTTTTAGCTATTCGTAGAGAATATTCGGTAATTTCCTTTTCGGTGACTTAGAAAACCTTGGTAGGGGTATCAATTACTTTGGAATTTGATAATATTGCATTGGATTCGTTAATAAAAGTATTTAACTCGAAAAGATGTATTTGTGAAAGGAATTAACGAAATCAAGAAAGTGTTTTTACTTTTATATAAAGGAATTTTTAAAAAGTTTTGCTTTTAAAAAGGAAAACGTCATAGTATGAAATTATTTCAATGATAATTTAAGTTTAATGTAATTTTTATTTACATTAATTAGCAAAGGAATATGGGAACGTATCTGATGTCATTTTAAATAATCGAATTTAATAGTCCGGCTGAATCGTAAAAAAACTTTATGAAAACTTTGGAAATATCAAAATTGAACAGATATCTGATGCATTAATCCTCTGCATTTAACCCAGTTTCGATTCTTTCAGCAATTCAATTTCTGGTACATTGAAATTCGATGAAATTCCATTTTTTAATAACTATTGCTTCATGAAGTTTATATTTATTCGTTTCAAGCCTCGAATTTTACTATTAAAGCGTTAAAAGCTCAGAGTATCTACTGTAAATAAAATATTAGGCGAAACCATAAGTAATTTCCAATTAATCCTTTTCCAAATCAAAAAACGTACAAATTACACCAAATACGTCATACTACGTTACGATAAAATGATTCGATGAATAAAAAATAATTCTTTTCTAAACCTGGTCAAAATTGCTATACAATATTACATTCTTTTACACTCTAAAGCCAACTAATCATCATTTATATCGAGTCATTATCAAAACTATTGGACGGAGAAACGTTTCCAAAAGGGATTGATTTCGTTTTTCAAATATGTCAGTAAAAAAATATTATACCCTGATTTCGAAATTTTTTTTTTAATTTGACCACTTCATATGCTAACTTTAAATGCTTGCTACGTTTATATTGAAACAAAGAAATTTAATACATGCAAATTGAAAAGAAATTCTGGTAATGAAATTGGAAATTACTTCACAGTTCACCTAGTTCGAAAGACAAAGCTTAATATTTGATAATTAATATTCTTAATATGATATCGGTCAAAATCTAAAAAGGAATAAAGGTTGAAGGAAGAGTTACACGATTCTAACATTCAGGTACGAATATATAGATTATGTATACCGAAGTTGTATAATAATACTTGTTACAAGTTGTATATGCATATATGAATATTCCTTTTCAATTTTGAAATCTGACTTGATATTTCACTTCAGTATTCCATTTCCTATCTTCATAGCTACATATACATATGAATTACGTTTTTCTAAGCCACTCGATCTCCTAGGAGCTAGAGAATTTAGCAAGCAACTAGATATCCATGTAACTAGACACTATTAGTAAACAAGTTACTTCCTAACTACGAGTTAATTCCTAACCTGATTTATACAAGAAGCGTTATCTTAATACATTAAAAATG
>NIJG01000024.1:1103540-1150431 GCA_002201625.1 Euglossa dilemma | reverse complement strand
ATCTCAATTATTGGTAATAAAAAATAGAATATATTTAATATGAATCTTTGATACTCGTGTGGAATAATCAAAATTCTTAAATTAACTATCACGCAGAAGTTAACTATTTACCTTTCCTATGATATATATTAGGCTGAAGAACCACAACCTAATACAATAGTTAATTCATAATTCACTATCTATCTTCCTAACAGACCAAGTTAATTTTACAAAATAGAATTACAAAGCAATTATCTCAAGTATCGGTAATAAAAAATAAAATCTCAGTTACTAATCTATCAATGTCCGCGACCTTTGGTACTCGCGTTGAATAATCAAAATTCTTAAACTAATTTCGACTATTCATACGAACTTCCGTCCGTTAGACGAATGATTCTATTAACACCTGGCAAGCTACGGTGAACACTTTCCCTTTGTTCTCACAGCAAACGTTTGTCTCGAAGTTTTGCGCTCACTATCCAGAACGCGCGAAACCAAACAGCGGCGATTTCAGAAACTGAAATCGCAATTAGGATTTGGATTCAAAACCCTGAAGTTAACGCTTACGGGTTCGGCTATGAACGCTTCGCAGAAGCTCGCTAATTGTTTAACATCGTAACACCAGATGTATTCCACGCGGAATCGAAGCACAGTCGAATTCGAGTGTGCACAGGGTACATCCTAATCCACTACACGAATCGCCTCTTTCCGCGTTTATCCTTTCACAGGACTTGTTCTGTAACTGTGTATAAATAACCAACTATCAAGAGAACTTCTCAAGTTCCAGTGTAACTCCGATGGGAGTGTTTCTACGCGAAAGATTAGGCGCTTGATGCTGAACTATGTACCTAAAGCGTGTCCATCTTCGTCAATAGTGACTAGAAAGTTCTAAGTAATTAAGAAGATCGCTTTATCGAACTGTTATGAAGGTAAATTTATAGACTAGAGAAGAATTGAAAATATAAGTCGACTAGAAATTACTTTCATAATAATTAATCTTCGAAGAAAAATAGCGATTGGAAAATTTTAAGCAGCATTGAAATATATTCGAAGATTTCTTTATAGAATCGTTAGGATAAAAGAGAAATTGACTAGAAATTATTCGTACAGTGTCTTCACGTCTTTGATAATTAATCTCCAATGATAGATAATGGTTTAAAAATTGTATTGAATATTGAATGCATGTATACGAAGATTCCGTTGATATTGATATATAATTTTTATACATTACGTAAAATTAATTTCTAAAAATATATAATGGATAAAAATAGGAATAATTAAAGAATAAAGAAAAGTAGGACATATAGAGTAAAAGTAACTTATACGTTTCCAATAATTAATTTACAAAAAGGAGATTCGATCGTGCATACTGGAATATATCCGGATAAAATGAAATTCCTTATCTAATCTCAAGTTAGATAGCATCCCCTTATTAAAAGTCGGCCTGCATAGGCGAACTGCAAACTATCAAACAACTGCATAACTGAATATCAGACAATTAATTTCTATGATCACAGTGACATGGGATGAAATAGGTATTCTGACGCAGTTTATAAAGCGACGAATGTACCAATGCAAACTACACATAGTTTCCTTTTAAATGAGTTTAGTCACCGTATATACACAGCTATAATGTCATTTAATTTTCGTGCTACTAATAGAAACAATATTCAAACAATATATCGCGATAATAACTAAGAAGCCTTTGCAAGCCAAAATTAGGACCCATCCGCATTAAACTTGGGTCCATATCAGATTTCCAAATTATTCGAGCAAACTGGATTGAATAATCGATTACATGCGCCTAACGTAGTTAATAATTATATAGAATCCTTTAACGATTAAATTATAAGAAACTTTTCGTATAAATCACCAATGAATATCGTTTGAATCTTCATATACATGATCAAAAACAATTTATACGAATTTAGGTTGTCACGTATAAAATGGCCACTTTCGAAAACGTTTGAAATCACTCAGAATTAGACGTATAAATCACCATTGAATATCGTTTGAATCTTCATATACATGATCAAAAACAATTTATACGAATTTAGGTTGTCACGTATAAAATGGCCACTTTCGAAAACGTTTGAAATCACTCAGAATTAGAAGTTAAAACACCCATTAAATGATACTAATCAGACATAGTTTCATGTCGAAGCTACAAGATCATTGTTTCTTTACTTTTTAGAGTAAAATATTATTTACTACAGGATGCCATTTTATTTCTAAAAAATTTACGTCGAAGTTTAACACTGCGCGTGGCCAATGAAACTGTGAGTGAATGAGTAATTCAGATGACCAACGACACCTGAAACTCGAAGTTTCAGAGCTCTCAAACGTGGAGGTATCAATTGTTTAAGGAAAAGAGATGAATTTAGAAGTGGAAGAATAGAAACATTGTCCTCGGGGAATCCGAGTAGAACAGGGAAAAGTGCCTTCTAGTAAGAGAACCGTGAGGAATAGCACGGCACTTATCCAAGAAGTTCATGAGAGAAGGTATGATAGAGCGATTTGGCCACGGAGTGTTATACTCGTCTACTGAAACTTCTAACATATGTCAAAGCAAACTATGATCCAACATCGACTTCAAGTGCTTTTCTTACACGAGATTAAACTTGGACGTAACGCGATAAAAGCTGCTTGTAACGTTATTGCAGTTACTGGAGAAGTTACATCGAGAGAAGAGGCAGCATGCAGTCGGTGTGAAAAATTTGGTTGGAAAAAAGAAACGAGAAAAATATATCGACAATTTATCGCTAACGATAGAATCAAAATTTTGCAATAATAATAATCAAATCTCTTTTTCGTAGATTAAAATTATTCTCGACCAAACTACGGACGATGAAAGCTTTATCAAGAATCGGACCATTCCATCCGCAACGACCTAATATATCAACCTGCACCAAAATTTACCCAATCCCTTGGCTACTCGAATAACTTTCCGACGTGTCACTGTACACTTTGACGTCTCTTCTCGCAGAGACAACATTTGGCAACAAGGGATTAGCACAGAGGAGCCAAAGAGATCTAGTTCAAAGAAACTCCTAGAAAGGTCACCAACGTGTGCCCTAATTACCATTAACAGTAGCTTACTCTCCAGTTAACCAAACTCAGACTGCAGCTTCGCTGGACATAGAAATCTGATCGTCGAGACTACAACGTCTAGCCTAACAACGCGCTACCAGAGGACACCTCGTTAATTATTCCAAGCCAGAATTGTGATCTATAGAGCGAAGCTATTTAACGAAATAACTCAAGGCTATATCTATCTGAGCTGGTGTCAACTATCAGGATAACTATCAGAATCCGTGGAATATCTTTAGCCCTTTCTTTAAGACTTCCGCGACCTGAGAGCTGATAACGGATTGAGCCGTCGCCTAGGTGTGCTGTCAGTCGACGAAGAACCGCTTTTATTCTTAGACGACTTGGATTTACTTTTCTCCTTGCTGCTCGTCGCAGAGGTTTTCACTGATTTCCCGGATTTGCTCGTGACAGTGGTCGAGCCGGTGCTCGTCGACACTGCCGCGGTCACGGGTTTATTTGCTGTACTGGGGCTTTGGGATTGGGTTTGGGTTTTAGGGCTTACTTGTACCTCACAGGGGGGTGGTGCGCTCCTGTAAGACGGCACGATTTTGAAGGTCACCGAACCTCGTGCTTCCCGCTGCAACAGAAAGCAGGATCGTTAGAGGGTGATCAAATTTTGTTGAAATGTGAAATGAAAACGTGTCACGAATTTATTTGCTATCGAAGATTCATCTCTCGACATGACAGTCGCTTAAAATGTGAAATTAAAACGTGTCTCGAATTTCTTTGTTATCGAAGATTCATCTCTCGGCATGACAGTCGCTTAAAATGTGAAATTAAAACGTGTCACGAATTTTTTTTGTTATCGAAAATTCATCTCTTGACTTGTCAGTCGCTTAAAATGTGAAATTAAAACGTGTCACGAATTTTTCTGTTATCGAAAATTTATCTCTTGACTTGTCAGTCGCTTAAAATGTGCAATTAAAACGTGTCACGAATTTCTTTGTTATCGAAAATTCATCTCTTGACTTGTCAGTCGCTTAAAATGTGAAATTAAAACGTGTCACGAATTTCTTTGTCATCGAAGATTCATCTTTTGACTTGTTTATAATGACACTAGGCAAGTATCGCGTAGAGCTCAGGAATTTGTTCTTCGAGAGAATGAGAATCTGGTTACAAATATAATGCATATTTTTGCATATAAAATCGCAAAGATAGGATACACGGATTTTCGTTAGTCGTTGAAAATCTCGCGTATAGTGTAACGAAGAGAGTGAATGAGATACGTCGAAGTCAAATAGGATATCGCGATAAGGGATTGACGTAGGTACGAAATTGGTGTTAATTATTGAACGCTAATTACTGCAAGATGAGTGTACCGATATAGCGTATCTTTCTACTATTTTACAAGTCAATTTCAAGAGTATCAGAGGTGTAATCAGACGAAGTTTACCATCAAAGTACTCGACGTGTGCCATCCCAAAGGCAAACTTCTGAGCTCTACGCAGTAAATGTATCGTGAAGTTTACAGTCTACGTGCTTGTAAATCAATCTATGATCGTACATTACAAAAATAAAAATAAATCTACATTGTTTTAATAATGATTCTTCATTTTGCATATTATACGACTTTCCATGAATTTTTCATATAACTCCATAATTATATAATACGACATTTTGTATTATATATAAATAGGGTAGTTAAACAAGGCTTAATTTGAAGCTAAAATATACTCTTATCTGATATTCGAAAATACGTAGAATGTTATTAAAAAATATGAAATTATAGATTTATATAGAACTTTAGATAAAAGACTTNTTTATCTGATATTCGAAAATACGTAGAATGTTATTAAAAAATATGAAATTATAGATTTACATAGAACCTTAGATAAAAGACTTCAGGAAATATCTGGTATAAGAGAGAAAAATGTCCGTTATATTAAGATGGAAAAAATCACTAGGAAAAATGGCACTAGCTGTTCAGAGATGAAGAAGTGCCATCCAATATGACTGGAGGAGGAAGTGATGTTAAAAATTCCTATAATTTATGACGGCCATAGACTTTCGAACGTCACGCGTTGCGCGACGCATGCCAGGCCATAAAGCATCTGCTAATTGAACGTTCGAGAGCTTTTGATTTATAATAGCTTGTTTGCATCCTGCTTTTTGAAGTTTTCCGCAAATGTTTCCTGATTGATAGACGCTTCCATATATTGCTTTTTCTATGAACCGATTATATTAAATATTCCGCGACCAAACGAATTAGGATTAGGCGTTCCGGAAAATTGTTTATAAATTTTGTTTGTAGACGATTACAGATACTCGGATTAAAAATTTTACCGTACAATGATAACGAATGTAAATAGTAAATAGTCATTTGATACCAAAATAATACTAGAAATTGAAAAGATTAAATAGTGAAAATTATTTTGGATTCGAAAGGTACGATTTAGCCAAAAATTACAAATGGAATGTATTATTTAATATTGGTTAGAACAAATAGACTTCAAATAAATGTATTCATAGTTCTATCTATTAAATATTTAGCGGGCGAAATGATACTATCTGTTTTAATTGCATGACTCTATTTATAAAATAAAATTTGTATTCTACGTATACAAAAGTTCGAATAATTTTCAAACGTGTAATATTATGTAATTTTCACAGGTGCCAGTATTATGAAGAAATCATCGAAAGTCGATAATAGCGATTCACTGTTCGAATTGTACTCACGAGTATCTTTTGCAAGGCATTGACAGATTGATTGGCCACCGGTATTCCGTTAATTTCTCTGATCTCGTCACCCACGTGAAGTGTCGCTTGTCTGTGTATCATACCACCGTGCATAATTCGTGCTACCACGCATTTCCCATCCTCATTCATTTTCAAAGTGATTCCCTGTAAGCAAATAAGTAACGTGGCGTTCTCATAGCGTTTCTTCCGATGTCTCGTTTACTTATCTCCTATAAAAATTCATTTCAGTTCTTTAAAGTAATCAACCATTAGCTTCTGCAATTGTACTATTTCTTTCAAACATTCATGTAAGCTTTAATAAAGAAATCAAAGCCGTTTCAGATAGAAGAATTCGAATTACAGACACTAGAAATATTAATACTCGAATCGTATTCCCTAATACACCTATATTTACAAAATTTTGTACCATTATATTCACTGTCCTATTGTATTTTATTTCCGTTATAGACAGATACGAGTAAATATAATTTTGAAACTTCATTTATTAAAACTACAACTACCAATTCAGTCAAAATAACTGGTCTCAGAATTTTCCGTTTCGCAATTACTATTTTGAAAAAGAATTAGTGTTGACTCGTATCGAGATAAAATTGTAATTAATGTATTTACTTATTAAGTAAATCAATAAAGCTATCTTTATCGACTCTTTTTCTAATAAATTAAATTAATCGTTATTTTATTACAAATTTATCTACCTACACTCCGTTCAATAAAAATTGGAAGGAAATATAAACAAAACGGTCAAGTGATCGATGTTGGAAACTCAAATCAATAGCTGCCAAACGTCGATGCTCAGGGGCGATTTTTAAAAGTCCTAAACAAGAGCCTTGTGCATAAGTCAGCTAACATTTTCCTCAATATATTCGATTTTACGCCTTCGAATCCTGGTCCGACGTTTCGGTGCAGCAGCTGTTTATATTTCCTGTCAATTCTCGTTGAATATGGAGTATAGTACCTATAAATCATTTTATCTACGCGATATGTTATATTATCGTGCAATATCGTCTTACCATTGGCTCATCTGTGTTCTTCTGGAACTGGACCAGCCTGACGCGCGTCACATTTTCGAGGTCCAAATCGCCATTTTGGCCATCGAGATCGTCGCCTCCGTTCAGATACGGAAGTAGAGGCGGTGGCGTGACTCTGGTTGCTTCCTCGCCATACACCTCGTGTCCCGCTACGTCATGTGCTTGCAAAAGCGCCTGGAACAGAGAAACAAACGGAGAAGGGAAATTAAAAACCAGTCAAACACCCGGCTGACACGAAGCCGAACGAAATAAAACGAGTTGCCATGCTATTTCGGCATCATGGACGGAATATTGCGTGTCGCTTGAATAGAGGCTGTCCGCAAACACGCAAACACTTTTGTTTTTCGCCCATAGAATTTTCGGATATTGCGATCTACCCTCACTATTTCCTTCTTTTTTTCCTTCGTTTGTTTTCCTTCTCGGATTTGCTCGTAGCAAATACGAGACGGAATCTTGGTACTTCGAATCAGGTATTACGATGTTTTTCAACAATGGAGCTATTTTAACGCGTGTCGCAATTAAATTCATAGGAAAAAAATAATCAGACGTATAAGCACAGCTCTATCTCAATAAAAGTTAACTTCATTAACTACCCTCATCTTCTGGTGATAAATCAAAATACGAATTTTACTATAGAATTTCTAATTATATACTGAATTTAAAAAAAATTCAAAACTGATTTTAGCGATGTATTTTTAATGAAATTTTTCCAACGGTCCACAAATTACACTTCGAGAACTGTGCTCGCGGTCAGAAGTGTATTAGCAATTATGTCACACATGATCGTGACACAGGGAAACCGAGGATTCCGAAACATTGCCGGAAAACATTCAGCAAATTCCTTGAAAATAAACATCAAAAGTTAAAGTTTCGTATTTAAACAATGGCAGCCGCGATCTGCTGGAATAACTGAAACGCGAAAATAATTGTGGATCGTAACGCTGAAACATAGCGATTTATGCAACATTCGCTTTTACATACTTCGCGAACATTCCACTGGAAACACGTGCAATTTTTTACGGTTGCGTGGAACGTTCGCTGAATTTATAACGCGGAACCACTCCGATACACGTTTATATAACATAGGGTACGAAACGATCAAGAAACAAGTACACTGACATGTACCCCTGGCAGTTCGTATCACGAAACGTGATTAATATCTACGGGCAGCAATTTGCCTGATAATATTGAAAAACACACAGCTTTACTGGTCGTAAAAGTAATTACAGCATGTTTTAAAGCGAGTAAAGCGAAATTTTGGTAAATGGATATTGTAGAATATATAATCTACCTGCCACTCCTTTGTTATTGAATGACTCGGAATAGAATTAATAATATTGTAGTAACGATAGAAGGTAAAAGTATACTTCCCACTTTTCCAATTTATTTTTACAGGTTTGAACTGTAAATTTGGAAAGTGCATGTCAAAAAATGACAGTACACGTTCAAAAATTAAATGAAATAAAATTTGTTGATTGCAGAATGAAAAAATGATTGACGGGTTTTCGAGTGGATCTATATCTGGCTATTGTGTTAGATTTCGAAGATTAAATGAATAAAAAATATCGATCTCTATTTAGAAAAACTTTCCAAAAATAATAATTTCTCTTTTAACATCCTTCTGTTTGTTTAAAATTTGTTATTAAATAATATAAACAAAATATATCACATATTATGCGAAAATATACTGCTTGGAAAATATATACTCATTTTAAAGTGTTATTATTCTGTCTCGTACTGTGTGCGTGTGTGATTGCGACATTGCCTTTGTCTAAACTAAAGAGACATTGAGATAGTCTAGGTTTCTGAAGGTCGAAGTTGGAAGAAACCCAAGAGAGCGATGTTTTCCAGATGTGTTGGCCACCCAAGTAAAGTCAAGGCTATCCACTGTTCGACTGACGTAACATTAGGGGCCTGAGCGAGGAGTTTGAAGAGTGGGACTCCTTCCATGAATAGTATGCACGTAAATATAAACTCAAATAGGTATATCGCGATTATTTTTTAAGCGAATTATACGAAATAAAATTATGACACCTAGTGTGAATGCAATATGAAAAATAAAATATAATTTATTTGACATCTAGAAACGTTAAAAGGTCCTAGAAAATTTTTTAAACGAGATTAGGTTCGATTGTAAATTTTTGTACACTAATTTCGATACATAAATGAGTATATATTTGTTATTATATATAGTATATATAATTGTTACTATAGTTCTGACTCTATAGTAATTCATATAACAATTATTTCTGATTTTCCATTAACTAATTCCTTATTGTCTAGTTTCTTGTGATGTTACATTGCGATATGCAAAAGGTTAGTTATAGAAAATTTCAATATAAAATTTTTAGTAATAAAGAAAGAGACGATGAACGACTCTCCAGTATGAAAAAGTTTTTGGAAATAATTACTAGCAGCAGAGGAATAATATATTTAATGCCTCACCTCTCTGTTTTGTTTGCAGATTATAATGCATATTCGTACGCCACGTGAATACGTTTACTTGAACAACAATAATTTTCGAAAACACACGAGAAATCTCTTCCATAATATCGGCTCTCCAAACATTTCAGCTTCTGCTAGTACGCCGATAAACCTTGTTAGCAGAACGCATGCATATGCCATAAATTTACGTCCGAAGTGCACTATTTCTTCATTGCGATATGACTACTACCTCAGATGTTACGTATGTACATAAAAAATTATGCAGACAAATTTTTGAATGCGAAACTATAAAATTTAACACGATTAAATCGATTATTCTCGTTTCTATTCAAATAAAATAAATAAAAGTATATGTATGTATATAAAATTAACAGCGCGAAATACGATAAAGTTTTTATATATTTTCGACGATATATTTTAGAAATTTTATTCCTCGAATGTTGATTTCAGCTAGATTTCACTGATAATTTCATTGGAACACAATATATTGATTTATTGTTGCAGCATTCATATTGTATTAAAATTGCAACCGGATCTCCTATAAACAATTGCTCATTCAATATCGAATTGAAATTGTTATTAGTTAATAGCGCGAGTGAAATTCATTAGCCATTATTTGTGGCCGTCAACGTTATTGTATGACTGTCATTGTTCATTTCCTAGAAATAATGACCTTAAAAATTATTTCCTTCAACAAATTACAATACATTTGTGCCATTGATCGATTTCAAATAAATCAAAAAATTCGTATATAAATAAAAATGACAGTTCTTCACACCGATATTATTATTTCATATTTTCTATCGCGGACTGAAAATTGCCTAATACCAGAAAATTTTAATTTTGATGTCTAATAAAATTAAAATCAACAAACTTTCATAATAAATTATTCTAATAGTACCAGATGAGTTACTAGGAGGTAAGATTGGAGAAATATCTTATAATTATATCATCCTATTCTAATATAATGTTCCATAACTAGAGATATATTTATAAAGGAGGTAATTCTCAGCGAAAAACAAAACAAAAAAGCATAACAAAACATTTCTTCATACGATTCTTTGTTCTCGAACACTTAATTAATTTCCTCGAAAATGAAGCTCCATACAAAAAAAAAATTGTTGAAGTAATGGAATATTACAAATAAAACTCTACTTTCACCTTTTGTCTTTTTCGTTTCCCGTTTTAGGAAAACACCTATACGTAATCCTAAACAGGCAGTTCTGATTAAAATTCTGATTGGAATAAATATCTGAGTACACATTCTTCAACCATTTTTCCACTGACTACACCCTACTCGCATTACAACCACCCAAAAAAATTTAATTCCACTTTTTCGTTTAATTTGTTCACCCAGAATAGCTCCTTTTCACTCACGCCACGATTCCGAAAACCACGATATATTTCCACACCGAATAGAACTTCATCTACATTCAAAATAGTTAACTCTACCACCAAAGCGCGGCACATCACAGCGGCAACCGGATTCCAGAGAACTGCGGAACTCCATAGATGTCCCGACACGCGGCGAAGCTTTCAAATAAAGCAAGCAAACTGTCTGGGGGGCACGTTAATCAGCGACTAATCAACGAATCCTGAATCCGCGGCCCGACACAGCCGGCTGCATCATCATAGAAATAATAGCATCGGGGAACATCCTCGATCCGACTGATACCCAATCACCTGGAACGAAAAACCCGGAGATCTCAGGACGCGAAGTGATCCGCACGGCATTAATTCCGTGGAAGACAGAGGAGCATCGAGGAACGCTCGAAAGTAACCGGACGAAGTGGCGGAGGAGGCTGCGTTGACTCTTCCCATCATCGATTTCCACCGCGACGACATCGACACATTCAATGGTCCTCTGAGCCCCTTTCAAGCTACGTAATGAGAGAAGAGTCACGTCGGTCGGTTTGAAAAGCGGAAGAGAAAAAAGGGGAAAAAGGGAACGGGGGCAGAAGTGGAGGCAGCTTGTTCCGCGACGTACGATACGGCATGTCGCGCGAAATGCTACGTTTCCAGAGGAGGTGTCGGAATAATTCGTTGGAATGGTGCCAGTGTCAGAAGAGCGTCGTCGACCGCTAGAGGCCCTGTTCAAATTGGGCTGGTCGTCGATGTTAGGCCAGGCCCGAAGCATTCCGGACCGGTTCCCGCCGTGAACTCCTGCCGCGTGCAACCCCTAAATAGGGGTGCTACAATGGACAAGGCGATAAGTGGAAGAGAAGGAAATACGAGTGAACGAAATACTACGTATCCCGTCTCAGGCCGGTCTGCTTGAAATCGGGCCAAAATCGTCACATGACTCGCGCTGATAGCCGCCCCACGTTTCTATTTCCCGTGTACCAGTGCACATCCGTCTAATCTATATGTAAATCCTTGCACGGCACGCGTGTGTGCATCGTAACGCGGGAAAGTGCGCGGATATCGCGACAATTTTAACCATAATTTTCGGTACAGCCGGACTCGCAGATACCGGTCCGAGGAAATGGACGAGGGTTGCTCGAATGGTCAGCTTCGTGCTTATCGAAATGTTGTTCACGGATGTCGCTATCCGTGGGGTTTGTTATTAACATGATACCGTGAATGGGGTAATTGGCTATTAGAGGACACGGGGATTTTGGCACGCGTGTATATGTGTGTACCAGGCGTACCACTTCCAGTCTGTACGCGGAAGCTCGAGGGTTAATCTTACGTAACTTATGGTTAATTACGAAAGTTAAAGAACGATATTCGTAGGAAAATCTGCATATGTCTTTTTACGTAATGAGTTCTGTGTGTCAGGAGTTCTTTTTGCCAGTCAGTGTTTTGTATTGTAGAGAATGAGACTACTAACTAATATTACTAGAAATCCAATAGTAGTACTTGCGAATTTTTTTACTCTTTATTAAATTTACCGATTGAGTAACGAAATAATAGTGAATTTGGTTTTAAAATGCGTGAATGCGAGTATGTGAGGACGAACGATGGAACAAGTGTTGATGCGTGTGTTTTTGCACGCTTGAGAAAAAAATCTAGATCGTGTTGCATGCGACGGTCGTTAAAAAAAAGTTAGTTTAGTAATAAACAGTTCTTCGTCGTGTAAAGTGTGCGAGACAAATTTATATATCTAATTACCGTTTAATATACTTTTATACATTTTTAAGCGAATCAAATTATTAGACAAATAAATCAATTAATTTACTAGCAATAACATAATACGTATTAATAAGGAATAAAATATTTTGTTAATATCCTGTGTAAATTTATTTTCAATTTTAGTTTTCGCATTTCGGAAGATAAGGAATATAAAATAAATTGTAACTCATTAAATAGTTTCAATATAGGATTCAATATAGCAAAGTTCCTCATTTTAGTGCAACACGATGAAACTGTGAATTTATGATAATCCGGCAGCATGAAAATGCAGAAGTATAAAAATATATTTTATAATCTCCCGTGTATAATTCTTTAATTAATACCGTTTTAATTACCACTTTAAATTAAAATATTCCCAATTATGTATTCTCTATGTATCACACATCTCTGCTGAATCTTCATCAGGAAAGATGAGATAAAAAGCGTGAAGTTAAGACTTCGCACAAAGCTTTGCTTCAAAGAAACCGACTTTAATATTATACGTCCAACTAAATTGGACGTTGTTATAAAAAACATGTACACGATCACAGGCTGCTAAAGTCGAAATTATGCCAGTGCTAGGATAAAAGGGAGGAAATAGGAAATAGAAGGAAAGTACATTTCCAAGAAAGATTCTATCAATGTATTTATGAATAAAGCTTTTTAGTAGGTCACTATTTTAAACAAATAAAGAATACTGGAGATCAAGTCAGGAAATCTATTAGCATAAATAAAACGATTAAAGTAGGATTTTTGAGAATTGTTGTAGATTAATGTAAATTCTATTACTGAATATAATAAGTCCTAAAAAAACATTCGATTCATTAATTTATTCATTTTTTAAACACTATATATGATGGCCTATATACGACATATATCCTATATTCTAGAATTATTTTTAAATGTACAAAAAATATTTTATATGAAATTTGAAAATTAGAAATGTGGAAATCTCGACGTTTGTGGGAAAGAAAAATATTTTTTTAAATTATATACGTCACTAGATATTATTAGAATTATATAAAATATATTTTGTATTATTCAAATTTAAATGGTACACCCTATGTATAAAGTTCATTTAGCCCCGTTAAATTATTCTTTAGAATTTTTCCTTCACAAATCACGTCAGTTATACAATTAAAAAATGCAACAATAGCATGGTTTTCAGCTAACGCATATACACACATACATATTGTACATCGTTTCAGTTGAATAGCTCCCGTCACAAAAGCGATGCGAAATATTCAAAATATGCGAAATTTCCCAAGATACCATATTGAAAAATTCAATATTATTACTATCACTATATTCTCGCGTTTATGCATTTTCATTTTATTATTTAGAATGCACTGATTTTTCTAGACACACTAATATGTAATAAAAAAAAAAAATCAAACGAATAACATAATAAATTTAGAAATTAACCCTCTGCAGACATTGGACTGTGGATAGAAATCCAAATGTTTCTATTATTTTTCGCAAATAAATAATATTATTATAAAGATATTACTGTTGATATAAATTTTCTTATACTTTCACCGAATTTTTTAAAATAAAATTTGTTTCTTCTTCTGAATTCTGGAATGACTATTCAGTGTTTTAGTTTTTCACTTTATTTCTGATCTCTCTCTTTTGGAAACAAATTATGAAATTTGTTCCAAATTTTCAAAATTCTTTTATTACAAAAATGTGTGGACGATATATTTAAAATTTATTCGAAATACAACGGACCATTATTCAACATCCGTTTTTAACCATTAAAATCAGAGCTGTCGTGTTCCTCGCCATGAAATGAGAAATTTCGTGTCGTCAATTTCGATTCGCAGTGATATGAACCTGGATAATTACGCCAAACCCATCGGGTTTCTTCTATTCATTAATTAGGGACTGTTCGCTCGTGGGAATAACGACCATTATGTGGCCGTTTTTCTAGTTTGTTAAATGAAAGCAGACAAACAATGAGCGGCAGTCAGATTCGTTCGCGTTGAAAATGAAATCTTCGGAAATTTCCGAGGAAATTAGAATCTCTTCCATGATAATTACGGCACGATGTGTCGCAAATTGAAGCTTTTTCATTCATCAATTTCACTCGAACTTTCTGAATACGTAATTCTTGCCTTTTCTATTACAAAGAAGTTCCATTGTTAGGATATTTTTTCTATCGCTATTTTTATTCTTTAACAGAGTGTGTAATGTGAAATATATATGAAAGAAGAGTGGTAAATTATATATAGAATATATACACCATGAATTTCAGTATGGTAAATTTTCTAACATTTTTATACTTTTTCAAACGACGCGAAAACCGTCGAAGCGAGTATTCAGAAAAAGAATGGGCGAAACAGAGGGAACAATTTCGCAAACCGAGTAATGAACTATTTATTTGCGCAAGTTTCGTCATTTATAATTAAGAATTTTATTAGGCACGATTAATCCGCGAACGTGCAAATTGCAACGAACTGCGCTAAAGCGGCACAGGATTACTGCATCTTCCGTTGAAACACTGCTGTAATTTCATAATTTTATCAGCACCAATAATGAAACCTGTAATTGTATTTGTTAAAATTTATTTACGTTTCAACAGATATATTGGCGAAATTACCGCTGTTAATTAGAGTAGAATTTGCGTAAGCACAAGAGAAGCAAAAAATCATTGTATGCACTCGAAATATTCAATGTACATTGTTTATCAAAACATTCATCGAATCATAATAATCATAAATATATTAATATCGTTATCGAACTGAATTGAAATTACACTCGATTACATTCGTTTCTTACACAAAGTTATACGAGTACTTTCGCTATTTTTTTTTAAGTGTTCATTGCCTGGGTTGAAAATATTATCTTCTTTGAACACAGTGATGACGGAATTCTATTAAAGGTATGGTAATACCAGAAATAATGGAAACAGTTTTCTGAAGAATATTAATTTTAAGATACAGCGACATTATTTTGAAAAGACCTGCGCTTTGCTCCACTTGACTTTTGCTTATGCAATTTCTTTAAACGTCGAGTTTACGAAAATTCCAGCAGTGGTCTGCTTTAGTTGAGAGAGAATATTCGAAACGAAACGTGGTCGAGGCAATTGCTAGAGAAGTATGTCAACTGGTTTTCCAAAATTTAATGTGTGGTTAAAAACATCTAAAGAAATTTAATTCTACAAAGTAGAAGCTTCTCTCAAAAACAAAACAAAAAAATGCCTGTTTCTAATGATAACTGTAGCGAAAATAAAGGAAAGTAATTTTAAAAAATGAAGATGGAAGAATTAAAGAAAAGAACACGTGGGGAATAAAATTTGCGAATAGAGCATTATAAATAAAAAAAATAAAATATTAAATTTTCAAAAATCTAGATTCTTACATTTTGACGTTTTATTGTAATTATTGTAACATTACCTAAATATTGTAACACATAAAAGATATTGTATCATTATCTAAAATCTGAGAATAATAATATTTGAGAGGAACATTAATTACACTGAAATGAAATAAGATAAATTTGATTTCAATTACATAAACGTGATATTTAAAGCGAGACAATTGCACCGAGAATATCAACTGCGTTGATAAAAATTAGAAAAACGAATAGTTCAAAATGAATAACCCGCGTCGCGGTTCTGCAAGTAAACGTGCGATTTAGATGGTATTAAAGGTATAAATTATCTTAATTCCAGCGAACGTTAAAAGGTATTATGGCCAGCTAAACTGCAACTGTTTGTGGTCGCGTTTGCACGTCAATGAGCCAGTTAGCGGTTTCGAGGCTAAAATAATATTACTCCATGCAAATTTCGGCTGGGTATACCTAGCGTGTTGGTAACCTGTAACAGGAACCCTATCCCCCTGAACGATCTTACTCGCTGGATTCTTGGATTAGCTTGTTTTTATTTTATATCGCGATCTATATTAAGTAGCTAATTTAATCAGTCCGTTGCTTAACGCGGTGGCAAATTTGAATTCGTAATTTCCGCATTGAATCTGAAACATCAACAATTTATTCCGATAAACGGTGAGATACGTGAAAAGATAACGGATAAAAAGTAGTTAAATTAAAAATCTTATATAAATTCAATCGAGTACTCTAGGTTCAAAGCGTTGGTTATTGAGAGTTATTAAACGAATATATTAAAATCGAGAAAAATCAGCTGTATTTTTCCCCATTGTGTGTTATTACACGCATAAATTACGCGGAAAATCATAACTTCGTGGCCGACAAAAAGCAAATCCTTTGAAGTCGCTTATCTCACACCTTCCATTTTTATGTAACTCGCGTAGAATTAGCATGAAAATAGAGGGAATGTCTTCATGAATGAAAGTCGTGAAAAATGAACAGCGAGCAATGATAAATGCCGAGCAATATTGCTGTAAGGCAAACTTCGAGACGGGGAGTGACGAAATAGCATCGATGTACACTCAAAAATGGCGGGCATGACCCGCGTGATGAATGGAAACAATTCACCTGAGCCAAAGGCCATTGATTTTTCCTTGATTTATTCCCCTAAAGAATTGTCAGCAAATTCCAATCGAATCATAGTTCCACTCCTCTATTCTTGGCTACTATGTCACTTACGCGATTTAATTTTACCTGTTTGGATATCAGAATTTATCTCAATAAATATCTATTTCCAGTTCATAATTGCAAAAAAAGAAAATGAAAGTAAACCTTGTCGAAATCAAATAAGAAACTCAGTTATAACTAGATATCGACCTAATATCAATTTATGTAATAATTATACTATTGGGTATAATTATTACAAGTTAATTATAAATTATAAATTATTAAGTTTAAACTTAACTTACAATAATTAAATAAAAAATAAAAAAATTGAAAGTAAAATTAGAAACTTGTTACTGAGATTTAACATAGATCGATTAATTACGCAAAAAATTCACGAAATTTACTATTAACTTACTAATCAATCACAGTACTAATTCAATACGAAGTGGTAAATATGACACACTTTTTATTTTCCAAAAAATAATCCTTAAATTTCCATAAACATTTTACTGGTATAAAAGAACATTCGTCACAATTAAACGCACAAAACGTCATTTAGTAGAAAACAAATCATACGCTAAATTGATTGCCGATACATTAATACCCGAACCTCGGTCTGTCCAAAATTCCCGGTACAATTTCAAAACATCCTGCTCTAATAATATTCTAATTAATCCAAATTATGCACAGCAAATTTAGTTCGCTATTAATCCAAACGATACGCGCTAAAGAAGTTACTGCTTCATAATGAGAATCAGAGTGCATTAGAATCGCGGAATAATTGAAATTGAGTACACCTCGCAAGATACGCGAATGAAATTTCCAGCGATACCGGTATATCAACGCGTGATCCGCGAGTCTGATATTACATCCACTTTCGTGCCATTAACGTAGAATGGAATAAATAGAAGTTCGCGACTCGGAAACGGAAATACGCAGGTGCCAACGAAAATATGTGAAAGGCCTGGCAAATCCTCATATAATTTGGCGGGCCGATAGAAAGGACGACGCAAAGGCTGTTCGAGGAATAGATACGCGAGGGGGAGGTGAAAAAAATCCGTAAGAATTTCAGCCGCGAGCTGAAGTTTCGTTCAAAGGGGCCGGGGTAAGAAGTGGTAAAAGGAATGGCGTCTTTTCGATGTGTCGCGGATGGCGAAGGAACCAATGTACACGTGCTATAGCCGGTGAATGCCTGTGTGTGACACAGTTACACGGCTAAACTATGAATGGGGCAAGAGCTCCAGATAGAGATAGCAGTTCCATGGAATGGCCAAAATTTTCCAGCAGAACTGTGTCAGTGAGTGCTCTAAGTGGAAATCGAAAAGAAGCGAAAAAAATGAAAGGTATCCCGCAAAAAGTATCATTGGGTGAGATTTTTTACTCAAACGTGAGCAAAATATGAACAAGAAGGTGGAACTGTTTCTGTATTTGATTTTATCTTGGTTTTACGCGATACTATGAAGTTTCAGGAAACATGTTTTCGAGAGAAGAGATAAGATTATGGCATTTATGCATAATAAAATTTTTGTAAAAATATTTCAAGATGTTGGAAGAAGAATGAAAAGAACATTTCTTGTTTTTTCTGGAGCCTGGGGTAAAATATAATGTAAGAAAATTAGTATGTTTCTATATTCTAACTTAAATTTTATTTAAAAAATAATTAAACGTGATGATAAGTTAATGCAAAATATTATTACACGTATTATCTACAAACGAAAATTGTATAGGTACAGCGAATGAGAAGCCGATTAATACAACGTTTTATTGAATGAAGTATGTTTTGTAATGAGGCATCGTAATGCAGGATCAGTATTAAATACAACACGTAATGGAACAATAATGATCCTGGGAATACTGGAAAATTCTCGTTGGGTAATTAATTGGTATAATCTTCCTTTGGCTTGAAAATTGCCATTTCATATGAATGAAATTTATAGAATTATTTATACTTATTACCTTTATCCTTATAACCCAATGCTTCAATCTATCCATTTTATTTTGTATCATTAATATGTGCCATTAAACTGCAATATCCTAATGACAAGTTATCACGCAAATCAGATAATAAATTCTTATTTATGGTTAATACGAACGCAATCCATTAACACATTTAGCGTATACTCGATAAGACAGAAAGTATAACACATTAATAAATTATGCAACCAATTCTTTCATTCGATCACCTAAAGTAATAAAACGCATTTATCTTTTCAATTAATTATGCATACGATACGATATGCATAATAAGCAATAGGCATAAATTACTTTTTAATTTACTCTTATTCGTATAAATTTACTTTACTTCAATTTATTATTGAAATAGAAGCTAGCCTCTAATATCCAAAAATCACCGGTAATTTTGTATTAAATATAATATTGAAGTTTCTTATTTATCAACTATATAAATCTATTAACTTTGAAATTAATAAACGCTATGTATAGAATAATTCGTGCATTCTTTGTTTGCTTACTGGCATTTTGTTCGAAATTTCACCAACTTTCATTGATTTGCAACAGGATATTTCGTAAACAAACGTACGAAAATGGCGTGCCGGAGCGACGTGAAAAATGCAATACGCTACGTCTCCGACTTCCGGTTTTCGATAACTTTATCGGCCTGTTCATTGAAAAGAAACCGAGCGCGAAAGTATACTACTCCATATATTTCATGTCGATGCGCAAGCTTTAAAAGATAGCCATAGATAGGACCGCGGCCACAATACGGCCGAAGACCCGTCGTGGATCCGGAAAATTAAAATTGTTAAACTACTTCGGGATGCAACGTGCACCTGGAAGTTGTAGAAACGACAAGAATTTCTTGAGGTAAGAGGCGTTTCCTTTGGACTCTCGAAAGGATAAGACCGAAAAGAGTTTCTCTTCTTTATGTTTTCGTGACTGAGGAGAATTTCCAATTTTCCTTAATATAATCTTGAAATTTCCTCACTGTTCCTCGAGATTCGATTTCTCATTGAACGGATAATTCTCGATGCTATTATGAAGGTCAATCGATATAATTTGAAGCGAAAAATGAATTAAATTTGGAGAATATTTTATAAAAATTTAAATGCAGAAATATATATCTAGTGACTGAAAATTGCTACTTGTACATCGAGAAATATAATATTATAGAATTTAATTAGAGAACTATGTTTCAATTCTAAGATTTAAATTTTCTAAAAAAATTGACCTGGTAGAAATCTTACTAAATCCTAGCAGGCCCCAAATGAAATCAACCTTTTTTCCATCTCCATTTCATCCTTTCTATTACGGAGAACCCAGATGAATATATTTTGAGCTTTATCATAGTATGCACATTTTACATACCAATGGCCAATTCGGTAAGCTTAATTCCAAAATCGATATTTTAGAGCAAACATTTTCCATTATTATTTTTATATTTTTATATTTTTTTTCATACATTTTCCTGAAGGAATATTGCGTGCGTGTTTATCTAATAGTATTTAAAACTTATTTTTTGAGATATTCATCCTTTGAAATAATAAGGTATCCAATAAATTATTTTAATAGAGGATAAGATACATACTTGTTGCTGTTTTTGTTCGACAGCTCTCCAATGCGAGGAAATGCAATTTATGTAAAATTAATTAACCAAAATCGAAGAATATATACAAAATGAAACTTGTAATATTAGATAAAATTACGCAATTCAAGAAGCGATTTTATCGATACATTATGGCAAGCAGGAAAGCGCATGTCCTGTCTTCGAATATAAATGAAATTATAATTACGTAATATTATCGATAATAAAATATGCTTCGCGATAATTTCTCGTTAACGATTTTCTCACGGTTCATAATTTTTATCCGATATCAGAATAAAACTAATTTTCACTTATATAACGAGTCATAAAATCCCGCCGATTAAAAATACTACAGCGTTGTTATTTTACAAGTATCAGAATAATACAAAATCATCGTGGATAAATATCCGGAATAACAAATATAAAATAAAATATTTCTGTACTTATTTATCCAATAAATTTTATTCACTTTCAATTGTATGCCAATATTTATTCTAACGAATCTGGAGCATAAAATAGGAAAAAAAAAAAATATCAAACCATGTCTTGCATGTCACAACATCTAATCCCAACTCCTCTAGCATATCAAACGCTATACTAGCCATCTTAACGAAACGATCCTAACTTTAAACAAATTTTAAACACACAATTCCCCATAATCCTCTGGACACATAATTTAAAACATCTATCCTTCCACTTAATCTCACCCTCGAAGGAACACCGTAAAGTCAACTCGATAAAACACTCTCACCGGAACTATCAGAGATCATTCGTTGCAGGGGTTGGAATTAATGTATGCACGAATTAGTCGAGGGTCATTATATAACGCGACTCGTTTTACATAATCGCCCATTTTACGTCGACAGCGTCGATTACATCAGCCAACTTCGTCGGTTTTGTGCCCGACCCTAACTACTGAATCCATTAGAAAAGGTATTTGCGTTTCCGTTCGTCTCGAACTTTTTCACCTGACTCCAAGTCCAATCCTTTCTCCAGTCAACGGAAGCCGCGAAACCGTTCGGTTCTCCCGGCAGATCGAATTCAAATTCTTTCCCCGTGGAAACTCTTTATTTTGAAGCCCCGGCGAAACAACCTTTCAGGGTCGAAGGTACAAGATCGGCCCTTTGAAGTCGGCGTGTAATTGCGTTTCCTCGATACTAATTTTTCCTTTCTCAACGGAATATCCAATGTAATTCAACGCGGTCGTGGCAAAGGAGAAGCCAGCGTGAACATAATTCCAGAGCTTCGTCAACGCGAATTCCTTTCTCTCCTTTGCCGCTAAACGTCTGGTAACGAGGGAGTCGCCTCTTGGAATTAGAGAAAGAAGACATTCGGCTGTGGTGCATTGTTATATTTCCTGCATCGAATTAGACAACATTTATTCGGGCTAATTTGAAAGTGGAAAACTAATTCGAAGCGAAATCGAATGTTGGGTTATACAGAGTATTTCAAAAGTAAGTTCCAAGACTTTACAAGTTTTTGTAATATACCGAAAGGAGTAATATATATGATAGAAATAAAAATTTATTGAATTTCTAAATTTTTATCAAGAAGCGTATTTCTATTTCAAGGAGAATTGTTTTGGCATTCTATGACCAAATGCGTGATTAGTATGAAATATGCTGTTATTTGGGACTCGAAGGTAGCTGGGTATGATATGATTGACGTTTTGCTGATTGTTTTATCCTGGAATGACAGATCGTGTATCTGAGTGAACCCTGGATCAACATCAACATCGAGTACTCCTGTTTCACGAGTTTGCAGTTGGACATACTGAGATAAAGAACGATCGTAACATTCATATTGCTTTGCAGGAAGTTATATTAAGAGAACAGATAACCTGTCTCAAATGGGAAAAGTTTAGATTGAGAAATATAGATACTAAAACTACGAAAGGAGACAAAACGACTGTTTTCAAATTTCCCCTATTTCCAATCGCGTAAAATAATTCATCCTCGATTTTTCCTCGACCACTGAGTCCGTATAGGACGCGTACCAATTATATCTCAAAATTAATCGAGCTTTTACGAAACAAACGTACGAATTTATCATTCTAAGATACCACGAGTGGAAATTGATCCCGAATCCTGCATCTGTTAACAATTACTTATTAATTCTTATTAAAACAAACGTACGATTTTATCATACTAAAATACCATGCGTGAGAATTGATCCCGAATCCCGCGTTTGTTAACAATTTCTTATGAAATCTTATTAAAACAAACGTACAATTTTATCATCGTAAAATACCACGTATGATAATTTAGCATCGCAAGTCCAATAGCACGTGATCCCGTGTCTGTTAACAATTTCTTATTAATTCTTATTAAAACAAACGTACGATTTTATCATCGTAAAATACCACGCGTGAAAATTTAGTATCTCAGGTTCAATAGCACGAGATTCCGCGTCTGTTAACAATTTCCTATTAATACTTATTAACCACTCTGCCTCTTCTATTGGCAATAAATCTCGAATCAATTTTCCGTACCAACGACCCCATAGAACCGGTCGATTTCAACCCCGTTGTTTCGAAGCTAAATCTCTGACTCTCTGTCCGAGTAACTTCCAATGTACGCGATTGTGCAGGCACAGGCAGAGGGAAAATTATGCTGATGATAACTAGGGAAGACGGAAGAAGAGATAGAGTGGAGGCGAGCAGTGAACAGAACGGACGAAGTTACGAGGGCTGATCCACGTTGCTGCATATCCACTTGCCGACCGGTAACCATGGGCTCACTTAATGGTGAACAATTATAAACGGAGTCGGTGGTGAAAGAATTGACGGGGCAGGAAGCAGCGAGAAACAAAGCCGCGGAGGAGCAGGCCGGACCAGGTCTGTGAATGCTCATTGTTTGCAATTTTTCGCGGCTTCAGCTGACGCGGAACCTGGCTTAGCAATTGAAAGGTTCAACGGTGCCGTGAAAATTTTTCTCGCGTAAGGACTCGTATCCTCGGGCTTTCGGTATACCTTTTTGCTATTGTCAGCGTGATATTGGTCGATATCCAAGATATCACAGGGATGCAAGGATATTAGTAGGTTCGGTTGAAATTAGCCTGTTCGTAAAATTACCAGACGATGTTCTGGCTGTTGGAAAAGCAATTTGAACACTCGCATTCACTCGTATGGTCTTTTCCCTGTGTGCAGATAACGTGAATTTAGGTCATTTCGATCACTGTTTCTGATTGCCACTCATGTGACGTCAAAGATATCTGAAAACAAATTTTATTATTTCTATCCGCGGTTTGTGGCAGATACCGGTGGCGATAATATTTTAATATCTTTTTTTTTATTCTTCTGCATACCATCACAGTGTATCTTCAGGATTAATTTAAACATAGGAAGAGAAGCAAAGATTCTTTCAGATATTCAAAATAAGTAGAAATATAAAAATAACTCTAGAACTTAGATTTAACTCTAATTCTTTTAATTAATTTACACTCGAGCCTCGGATTTTTCGGTGTCACGCGAAGACCTAGCCTAACCGTGTATGAAGAGCCCTAAGTGTCCTATTCTATATAAGAAGCTCCTCTGATATCTACAGCGGGATAAAAAGCATTTAAAGTAATTTGCAGAGGCTAGAAGAAGTCTGCGAGCCTAATTGTCTATTCACAGAAGGAAATCATAAATTGTGCTTCGTTAGAGGTACCTTACTACCAAGTGACGAGCCTGAAAGACTCAGTCTTGGTGTATCCTTCGATGTGCAGTAAAAGCAGCAACTCCGAGCAATATGTAATTTAACGCACGAGAAATAACGTTCCGTCTATTAGTGTCTGGCTTGCTCCTTAATTAACAATGCAACCGTCTATCGAAGAAACGCGAACGAAAGAAGGCGGCAAGGTAAATGAAATTACAGAATGCTACTCGAAGTTTCTTCTATTTTTGTAATTTGCACCACTGCCTCCCCCTCAGTCAATTTCCTCTCTTTTTCTTCCCCTTCCCTTGCGTTCCCTCGTTCACAGCACTCGCCTCGCTATGTTTCTCTTAATGGAACGCCTTTATTCATTCGTGCACTGGCACAATTTTCGCGGATAGGTGGCACACTATGCGAAACCTCAAACGCAGCTCAAGACACTCTAGATTAATTTTTCTCTTGAAGTATGGCGGCGCAATTCGGGATAAAACAGCAAGTTCTCAGAGAAGCTGCAGAACAGATTTTTTCTCCAGGGACCGGCCCTTCGCGAGGTAATAAGCTTTGGAATTTTCCTAAGTACCAGCCCAGTCGGCAACAATGCCCGTTTTATCATGCAAAGCATTACATTGCTTTGAAGAAGTAAGCATTAATTTATGTTTAGTAATTTAGCGCGCTTTCATATGCAAATAATTTAGTTCCTTTGTCAACGACTGGGACGCTCAGCTTTCCATTGATATATACACGTCGAGCTTTTATACGATACTTCGTGTTCTATCGTGTAGGTATACTAAGATGCACAATTTATCTCGCGAATGTTGGATCACTATTGTAGTATGATAACGCTGTTGAGACTTGCACCGAGGAAATGAATGTTATTTAGGCTGATAGATTAGAGTCGCTGACGTCGCTTTAGTATTGTGCACTGTATTCGGAAAGACAGGAATACAATTTTTTATAAATATAATAATTCGGAAATTTTGAAAATTCGAATTCTAATCTGTTATATGCAACTATATACTAATTATCATTATATAAAATGGCGATAAAATATCGGTAAAAATAGACTACAGATAATACTATGAAATTTTTCCTATTGGGAAAAAAATATCTACTATTTTAAATATTAGATAATAAAAATATTGATAGTAGATGGTAAAAGTAGATTACGTGACACGAACATAAATGGAAAAAATGGATTCAGAAACAATTAATCTGATCGTTATGCTATGAATACGTTAACTTATTAATCATTGGTTGCGTATCATTAATCCTGAATTCATATCCTTAAGATATAATAGTGATTTATAGCAGACGGTGCTTATATTACTAAATTTTAATTTGTATTCTACGTATACGGGTAAAATATGTAATTAAATCATTATTACAGAATACAAAGTAAAGGTAAAAGTACTCTGGTATATCTTATATACCAAAATTGCTAGCAGAAAATTCAACGATGCTGTAAACAATTAATTAACACGTAAAAATGAAGAAATATAATTAAGATATTAATATAATATAAGAAAGATATAAGTTAAAAAAGGGCTGCGCACAAATTTTTTCAGTTAATGAGCTTTTATATAAATATAATATTCAGCGTCGTTATTCGTCCAGAAATAAATTTTAAGCCAGGCTTCATTTTTTACAGGCTCCCTTTGTGAGGTAGACTGCATATGTAATCAACGAGTATTAATTACGTTTCTGAAAAACCAGATCCTGGATGTAAAACTTCATTTTATAATTTCAACTTTGCAATGAAAAATTCGCTCGCAATCGTTCCATTTATCCTATTTCATCCTACAAATCGCTAAAGCAAGCACTCAACGATACTTCAAAGCATCGAATAGTAACGTTCACTGCGATATGTTGATTTTATTATTTCAAAAAATTTTTAAGCACGATATTTCTCAAGTGTTATCGAGGTCGTGAAAGAAACGGCATGATAATACTACAGCGCATCTAGGAGGTTTAAAATTCAGGTTCAGTATAAATCACGAACGCATATAATTCTCGTATTTTTAAACAGCATAAGATATTACCCACGATTCCGCCATTATAGTCGCCGCTTTTCCGCTCGCGAATATTTTATCCGTTTACTATACACTTCCAAAATCCCTTACATTATGTATTACCGTTATCGTTGTCGATATATCACCATCCGAACCGACATTTTCTGAACATGGCCGTCTAACGTCACATATACGAAACAACAGGGCCACATTAATATTTCCGAAGATGACGTGGTCTTAATTTTGCAGAATAATTCTATTTTAATTAAGCAAATTCGCACATTTCTCTTCCCCTTGCGTTTTAAAAATTATCGTCTTCAAATATGTCGATTTTTAATTTATTCGAATAAAATAAACGATACAAGTAATTCAATCTGATCCATAAAAATATTGAATAATTAAAAATCTGGTTTACACAATAACGCAAAAAAGAATTCCTGTCGATATTGATCTCATGACGAACGAAAGATGAATACAAATTTTATATTTTTGTTTACGGTAACTCTTTGTTTCTGTATCGCAAATATAACGTTTAAAAATAAGTATTCAATTTGCAATAATAACAAAGCTGCACTTTATATCGTCGCGTCGCTTGTAAGCAAAGTTTTAAAATATAGCCTCAAAACGCCAAGAGTTAGTAAATTATGGCTTGCGGGCTGAATCCAGTTGTACTATGTTCATGTACGATCCATAGCCTGTGTTCGTAATTCGAGAATTAGATCACGACATAATGCCGTCAATTAAACGACATATTATTACAAAAAGAGAGAAAAAGAGTTTCGTTTAGAAAATTTTATTATATCATTAATATATCGATTGATACCATACCAATTTTATTTATTATTTATTTAATACTTCTTTCATATTAACTACTAGATTATTAACGATGTTTGATTGGTATGTCTGCGTGTTATATATTATTCACACTATTTTCACAGACAGTTTGATTTCTGTAATAAACCGTAGTTATAAAAAGCATCGATTCTTTTTTTCTTAATTTATTACAAATTACTGCACAGACAGATACATTTATATTAACACTAAACCTAGTGGTCAAAATGACCATTTTTAAAACTGTTATTCGAAATTTTGCGTTCAATATTACAAATCACATGTCTTTGCGATTTTGTTTCGAAAATACGCGTAATCGATCTTTCCGTATTTTCCTTTATTTCATTTTTTAATGATTCCACAGCTTCTCTATTCACCGGTCATTTAACCGTGTAAATGAACTAAAATATTTCTTATTTTTCCACCAGTCACTTGGACAAAAACCTCGGTTTATCCGTTAAAGGAACCGAAGCCTAAAAATATTTAATGCTTCTTCAGAAGAGCGAGACTCTGGTTCTCGACTAATGCGCCCCATAATAAGCGCACCTCTGCGAAACAGACCGCACTTGGCGCGCCATCTACGGCCTAGAATTACGAAACCATAAATAGTCACTGGTTGGTACTATTGTTAGCGTTCAACGATCAATCGGGTAACAACGGGTTATCGTAAATTTCAATTAATTCCACTAAAACGATGCCGCGGCGCGTTCTCTGCTCCAGTTTCACGGCTTTTGTGCCATTACGTTTCATCCGCGTCCCGGTATTCTCAGATTGCCACGCGGGCTTTTATGTTAATGTTATCCTCTTGAGCGTTGTTGGAGTACAGGACGACTCGAAACTGAAACCGCATAACGCCACGTGGATTATTTCTGGCTCGCGTCTTTAAAACCTTCGTGGATAATTCGTAATTTGCCAGCAGCCGGGGCTAAGAGTCGTCCGCGACGTGTTCGTTAATATGTTCATATCGTTCCTCCGGTTTCGTTCTGGTTCGTTGGTGGAACGTCGGAAGAAAGAGGTTGGAAATTTTTTCGATGGCCCTCCAACTTACAACGTAGACTTTGCGCGCTTCCTTTACGAACACACCAAGGGCCCTAGACTTGTTATTAACAGCTGAAAGAGATTCGCCGGCGTAACGGGAACAAGGATGTGCCCCCTCTGACTAAAGCCGCGTTTCCATTGGGCAGCCGCCTGTCGGTTGACTTTGAGTCTCCTAACTTCTTCGAAGAAACCGTGTAGTTTTTTCTTTTTTTTTTTCTTTGTCGAATTTCGTTTTTCGAATTTCTAAGATCAAGAGAGAGGTCAGAAACAACGGTGTTTTATGACACTGTGCAAAGTTGCGAGAATTCCCTGGACGGAATATGGGTTCGACTGTCCATAATGGAATAGAAACAAGTTTTCTATATAACCTATAAAGCGGACAAAGAGTAGAAATAGTACAAATAATAAACCACGATTATAGTTTATTATTATATCAAACGGCATTATCGATTTATGTGAAAATGACACTGTCGAGTTCACCGACATTAGAAACCACCTGTATAAATATAGGTATTTAATATCGTATAGTAGATACAATAAAAGTGTTCATAATCTTCGAATTTCACTTTAATTCGATTTCAGTCACGGTACTCCTGTCGTTCAGCGAAAACTCAGGTGTGTCTAGTCTCAAAACACATTGGTAACCAGTTACTATGAGATTTAAGAGTACAACTGATCTTTAATGGGTACCTAAACGTAGTGGACAAAAATAATAGTAATTTTAATTAGAGTTGTATCTCCATACGAGTCGAGATTCTTTTTTCAAAAGCACGAATATCTTTTTAGTAATCGCAATAAGGAAAATTCGGAGACCGGTTGTTTCGACTGAATTGGTAACTGTAGCATTAAACTATCCTGTTCGTGAGGATGGTGTATGCCTTCTGCAATTTCGTTCTACAGAAATGTTAGATTATAGCGTTCGCGCGTTTAATACGGCCGTATCTAATCAACGGGTTCAATCAATTCGGCATTAAAATCGATTTGGAATTTTCGTGTTTACCGCTGTCATTGGCCCCGTAAGTACATGTAAATTTGTACAGCAATCGTTCATCGGGCGATAATTTACTTGCGCACGTCCACATGCGAAAATTGAAATAACGTAATCGCGATAAAATGATGATCGATAAACTGTTCAGGGGCGGTGAAATTTTTCACTCGGACTACAATACGAGGCAAATTGTCTATCGATGGCGGGAATGTTACGAATTTGAATTTCATTCGCGAAGATTAATATCTCCGCAGTTCATTTCGCCAATGCATTTAAAATCGTTGGAATTTATAAGTGCGATAACGTAATTAACGACGCCTTTGATATATATAAAAGGAAAAAATGACAAATTAGCATAAAGTATCGTGTTCGTCATTGTGCCACGTTTTGACGTTTCTTTTTTTCTTTTTTTTTTTGGTAGAAATAACGGTATAAATAATATAAAATCATCAAAGCGTACGGAAATAATTCGTACTTCGATTAACATTTCTGCCAATTATATCTGCATTAAAATTTAAATTAACGGAATGAGAATCGTTGTTTCCATCGGTTAGAGGCTGGTGCTCAACGAGTCTTCGAAAGACGAGATTTGTGCGCGGGTGAATATTTTATAGCCATGTTTATACGAACGTTGCAGCTTTTTACATATCACTTTGAAGATTTATGAAGATCTCGTTAAGAAGATACAGCTTTAATCCGTAAATGTGTATTTTAATTGAAACAATTTTCAATAATTACATTTCGCTTGCGCGAGATAATTAAATATCAAGTACAGATCGTTGCACGTGTTTTATTTCGTCTCCCTTACTTTTGTATTTCTACTCGCTATAATGATTATACAATTACACCGGTATACAGACGTAATATACATAGAATTATTATCTAAAATGAAATTTAGAAATAATAGAATTAACAAGGAATATATATCGTAATTTATTTCTTATAAATGCAAACAATTTNTAATTTATTTCTTACAAATGCAAACAATTTTTATGAAAAAATTTGTATTTAAAAATAATTATTTCCACAACACAAACCACCAAATAAGAAACGATTATTGTATAGTTAGCAATATTATGAATCGATTCAATTCAAGCTTCAATTTCAAGCTTACATTCACGGCAACTCTACGTACTTAGTACCTTGGTATATTGTTTAGTGGCATTGCATGGTCAGTTGTACATCGGTGCATCACATAAATTACGTCTGATTAACTAAGTTAAACTTAGGTCAGATATATTATAAGCTTAAGCATGTCAGATCTAGATTAGGTACGTTAGTCGTATTATATTTAGATTAGATCCGTGTTCAACCCTTGCTGTTCCATTTGTATTATTCCTGCTTAATTATACAGGTGTTTCAGTTATCACTGCTATCATTGCTTTTCTCGATATTACAATGTTTACGGAAACAAAGTTTCTTGGGTCAGAATAATAAGTATATCGAGATTTATGATATTTCTCCGAGGTTACGTTTTAACATTTTAACATTTAATTCACAAAATCATAACTACCTTACCATTACTTTACTATTTTATTGTACCTAAATCGAAAGTCTCTATTTTAAATTTACCGACGAGCGACCTGGAGTGAAAAAGAGAATTATGGAAAGAATAAAATAAAAATAATTCGCGAAGAATCACAGGAAAAAGGCAGTTTAAAGGAATCGAGAAATTTTGAACCAAATTTTTGCTCCAAGAAGCATCCATGATTTTCCAACAACTCCGAGGCACTTGTTTGCCGAAGTGTACGTTTTTGAATTTCAACTTCGTTCGACAAAGCTTCCGGCGTTACTGCTTCAAACGCTTGTAAACAAACTTCCAACCTTTCATACATCTCAAAGCATCCCGTCAAAGGCATAAACTTAACAATAATCTTTAGCCAGGCCGGTACTAGTGCATTATTCGTCTCGCAGTACCTAGTATCTCAGCACGCCTCATTATATCACTATACACTATGCCGAAACGTCATAATCTATACACTTCTGTTACTTCTAAATGCACGGTCATAACGGAAACTTGTGCCGCTCGAAAATGGAGTCTCTTTATAACGCACAATAACGAAACGATATTTCGTAATTTCTCAAACGCGCGTTGCATTTCTACACGTAATTCGTAGTCAAAGGAATAATATATATAATATATATAAAAATATATATACATGATACGTATACACGTATATAAAACGTACCACGCGTTTGATTTATAAATATTAACCCTTTGCACTCGAGTAGCAACTGTCAGTCCCCATTTGTTTTAATATCATAATCTAAATAACGAATACGAAATGATAAATATATTAAATATAACTATACACGAAGTAACGCAATAAGCGAACCCAAACACGTGTTTTACTTTTTTTATTTCACTGTTAAAAACATTAGCGAGAATATAAAGATTCGAGAAAAGCTTCGAATTGTTGTTGTTCACCATGAAAAAATTCTTCGAGCGCAAAGGGTTAAAATATTTGGAGATTAACTGCACGGGAACATAGCAGATGCATTTGGTTCGACAGATCACTAGATCATCCTATCACGGATAGCGAGGAAAGATCGATTAGCAGCGATAAATTCACAAGGCTGTATTTTCTCAGAATTAATCACACGTTCTAGGAGTATATGTCAGAAGCACTCGGACTAATTTCGACGAGGTGCACGCTGCAGAAAAATTCTGTCCCAATTGGATCATCTGTAGCTACCTTGCTATCGCGTTGCGATTGAATTCCATTACACGCGTGTTCGCGTCGGTGAAAAGGCTCGGGTATTTGAAATTGGCATTAGTATCCGGAGCAGATCTCGCGATAAGTATGCGCTAAACCACTCGGGCATCCAGGTACACCGCGGTCGCTTATCTTTTAAATTAGATTTTCCCCTCTTCCAGAAATACCAAGCCCCCTGCCAGTTGCAAGTTCAACGGTGCACAACGTTCCAACGAGTTACTTAACGAGATTGATTCATCGACCTTGAACCGATTCTGCAATTTTCAGGTTCGCTGATTCATCCGGAGACGAATCACCGGAGCGTGGCGAAGTCATTACGGACTATTATCGCCGGATAAAATATCCAACTTCTCGATATTTTTAAATACGCGATATTTCTTTTCCTCTATTTTCGAGTCGGATTACCACTACGAAAAGCTTTCATATTTTCCGTTTGTCTACGCGTTATCAGAACAATCGTTACTCCTATGCACGATACGACTATCGTTAAATTGGAAGCCGAAATTGGAATTGTCCATTGAAATCCCGTTTTAATTTTCAATGCACAGCGCGTGAAGACTTCAATTAGAAGCGATATTATTCGTTACTGAAAATAATAACTTTGTTTACTGCGTTTAATATTGAATTATAACGCAACGTGTCGTTGTGCCTGTTTGATTTCATTGCAAAATTGAGTCGAGCAAAAAGTGTATACAGGATAGAATTGGAAATATAATGAAATTAATATGAATTTCATCGATCCTTTTAAACATTAGATTCGCGAGATTTTTCGTAAAAGCCATTTCAATTTGTACATTTCTCATAACCTTTCACGAGCATTATAAAGGACAATTTTTGTCACTGTTATCGCGAATTCAGCGAAGAGAAAGACCGACATTTTGCCCTGATGGACAGATACAAAAAGTGTATAATTATTAAAAATTTGATACATGGAACGCTTCGGAAAGTTTGTAATGAAATTTAAGGAAAATTCAAAGGCAACATGGTTTGCATGGAATTAGCATTTCATTGAATAATGTATGCACCGCTGGCTTTGGCGATCCTTCGTATAGGATAGCTTCGTGATTTCCTTTTCGAAAAGCTTCTCATCCTTTTTCGCCTACGAATTCCTATAAATAGTTTTCACGGGGCAGTAATGTATCCAATTCCTTTTCATTACGAAAGTTTCGCGAAGACTGGAATAAATGATAATAGAACGGTGCTATATCCACTGAATGAGGTGGATAGCATGACATCTCACCCGATGTGTCGCCATCTTTGTTGACGCTTCATCGACATACGAGGTTTCATTGAACGTTTTCCTTCAGCTCTTACGAATTTACTTAACTTTCTCAATTTTTAAATTTCACGAATTCAACTGTAAGAAGTATTTATCTAAACCTAGCTTTTTCCAGTCTTAAGAAATCGAAACTTTGCACGTTTTTCTTGATTCGAAATTTTAGGAGCTTAAATAAGAAGGAATATAAAATCAACGAATGAAGAAAAGGAATATCCCACCAAACTGTTATCATCGTTATAATCTAAAATATTCCTAAAGTAATAAAACAATATTATACATAGAAAAAGATCGAATATCGGTGCTTTTAAGAAAAGGATTTGGATTTGATATTTCTATCTATTACGTCTTTATTCGTATTTTGTTTAATTATACCTGAATCTGTAGGAAGATTTCGCTGAAATTTCGCTTCGTAAAACGAAATATCCTTCTCACAAAACGGAATCAGTATTCTAAGTTCCCACGGTTTAGAGAGTTTCAAATCCTTATGAAACTTCATATTCGACCTTCGAGAATTCAGAAGTAAATTCAAGCCTCTACGAATAATCCTTCGGCAACCATATCGGATACACTGAGTTACGAAAACCTTCAAACAGCCTGAATCCTAAATCTCTGCCAAATGAAATATTCGAAACTCAAACATTCGCATCCTTCTATCTACGACTGTGTACCTATACAACGGAACTTAATTAATGGTGACTATAAAAAACGTCACGAGCTGCTCGAACAATGGAATATTTTTATCACACGCGAGTTTAGCAATACACAGGCTAGATGTGAAAAATTCCGAACTTCGCCATTTTATTTCTCTTTATTTTGTCGCTGCTCTTTCTCTATCTCCATCTCTATTTCTCTATCTCTCTTGTTTAATAACATTTTCGTAAAATTGCGAAATTTGTTCACGTGGCGGAGGTTATGGAAATTTGTTCTCCATATGAAGGCAGCCTAGTAAAAAGTTTGGCAGCTAGCAGCCTAGATAAAAAGTTCAAGAATATGATGAACAAAAATGGACTGAAAAGATCTAATTAAATATAACTCTGGGAGAGAGTTCACCTCGCGAATGCTTCGGCGCAGCATCATTTTCGCGGCAGTTAAGGGTAAGCAGACGATGTCTAAATGAGATATACGATATGAACCGAGGACGAGACAAGTGGATTTGCTTTAGACTTAAATTTTTGTTCGCAAAGACACACGAAAAGTTTAATGCATTCATGTCGAGAGGATGATTTAATATGTCCAGAGGAGTAGACGAAGAAACCTACCGTTTAATTAGGTCATTTGGAACGTAGTTTCAGTAGTAAATTTTAAGCTCGTGAAATAATTTTAAATAACACGCGGCAGATGGAAGCGAGATGTACGGAAAATAAATTGCAATTTTTATTTACATACACTTGAAAACACGTTGGGCATTAAGTAGTTAGTGTAGCTGATAAACTTGAAAGTATCGTTTCATAAATTTAATGTCGCTGTTTGAAGACCTGCCGTATTCGAAAGTTGAAAATCAAATATTTAAATACCATAATTAAGTGACTCGTTACACGAACGATTGTGCTAGAATTAAAATTTAGGGCTATCACGATGCTCGTCAGATATAGGACCGAATTTCTATTATATTTTCTATTATATTTTCTATTACATTTTCGTCTTATATTTCTTATAACCATTATTCATTTTATTTTATTTTAATAAACAAAATATTGCAACGTATTCCATCGTGCAAAGAAAATTATTTTTATTCCACGATGTGAAATAACCTAAAAGAAACGATACAAAAATTGTTTAATTTGAAATTCGAAACTTATAATTAATATCGATTTTCACGTAAGAACAAAAACAAATAATATTCTCGAGCACAATGTTTACGAGCCCAACTCGTTCTCATTGCAGCAAACGCATCGAAACATTATATTTGTTTTCTTTTCAAATTATTTTCGGAAACATTCATATCACTGATTTCGAAATATGCTACGCAGATGTTATTTCGTACCGAATCAATGAAGCAATTGTTCGAAAAAATACCATTAATGTAACACGTTGGATAAGCAGCAGGAATAATGGTGCGAGATAATCGAAGAAATACGACGGAAGATTAACGAAAACTATATTTCAGTAATGTTCGATTATTGAACTTCGCAAACCGCGTAACGAAGAAACGGAATTTCCAAAACGAAATGTTCCAGCCGGTATGAAAATATATTAGCCGTTTCCGTTTGACGATTTACGAAGAAGAGGAAATTCAAAATGGCTATTCAATAAAGAGGAAATAAGGCAACCTCGAGTTTGTGTCCCTCGCGAGATTACTATACGACGAGTAGTTAAACCTGGGTTTCGTCAGACGTGTCTATCTTTATTTGGGACAAACCGAATAAATCTTACGACATAAAAGAGTCGTTTCTGATAGAGCAGGAAGAAGTGTTTCGCGGTGCTTTCAAAAGCACCAGTGAATGAAAGTATCCTGTACCTTAAAATCGGATACGAACTTCTAACTGATGTACCATTTCAAACCGCAACACGATTTAGGAACTTTTAACCTGACTCGTGTGTCGAAAAGAATGGACAAGATTTCTACGTTCGCCTGGTCCAAGACTTTTGTCCAAATATAGTGGATTAAAACGAAACCGAAATTCATTTTATTTAATCACGTTAAAAGGTTACGCGGAAAGTCTTGGCCATTGAGGTTTTAATTTATACCTATGGAAATTTGTAATGTACTAAAAAGAACGGGCAAGACTCCTACGTTCTAGAAACACGAGGCAAGAGATTTTCAGAAGTCTGTGTTACACGTGACAAATATTTTGGACATATGAAAACAGGAAAAATTTATGTAGTTATTTTAAAAAGCCTGGGAAAGAATTCTTGGTCGTTGGCATTTTAATTTACGCGAATAACAATTTGCAACATGCCGAAACGAATGAAACAGGATTTCTACGTTTTCTTTTAAGACATTCTTGTCAAACTGTAAAGAGAAATTTACATAATTACTCCAGAACGTTTGGCTAAAAGTTTTTAACGCTAGATATCGTTATTTATATCGATAAAAATTCGTAGCGTGGATACCTGGATGGTTTGCAGTGAACCTGATTTACGATAACACCTTCTTTTCCTTAACTCACAATTTTTCTTTCAATATTTTCAAATATTTCTTCGTCTCCATATAAGAACCTTCTTCACGCAACCTATACAACAACGAGACAGATCTCAAATCTCACATTTTATGGAAGAAATCTCTAAAATTCCTTACTAATAACATCCTACTAAAACCTAATGTACAAACTTTATTATCCACGAAATCACCGATCATCAACAATAACGAGACAACTCAGAAATTTTAAAGAAAAAACCAAGAAACATTTATACATGNAAACCAAGAAACATTCATACATGAATAATCACCAAATCCGAAAATTTCCAAACTCGCCATTAACTACTCTCCCAAACCCAAATTCTAAATATAAATTTCATTATTTCAAAACGAAATTATCGACAATCCACTAAAAAAAAAAAAGTTATATACCGTATAGCCCACCGCGAAAAAACATAAACACGTCATTATCCGCAAAAACACGTAAAATCACTGTGGTGCAAATGAAAAAAGAAGCGAGGGAAAGGCAGAACGAAAGGTTGGAATCAACAGGACTCACGTAACACAGCATCGTCGGGGCTAGATCAGGCAGCCGGTAGAAAAACAGGTGTCGATTCACGTGGACGATGTTTGGCGCGTTAACACGTCGATCACTCTGTTACCGATAGTATCGTAGAGCTGAGCAATTTTCTCGCGTGACTCGCGCGAGCAGGAGCGGAGCGGAGCGTTCGCGTCGGCAGGAGCGTACGTGAAGACGGTTGGTCGAACACTGACTGTGCGCGCTCTGCTGTCGACGCTTTGGAGTTCGACTTCCCGCCAATCCCCCTGGTTACTCGACTCGCCACTTCGACCTTTTTCCCCTCCGTGCCGCGAACGCTGAACCAGCGATGGATCCGCGAGGCGAGAAGGGGGTCGCAACCTTGATGGGATCGAATTATGCTGATCGTGATTAAGAATCGAGTCGCCGGCCTGGTGGTGCGCCGGTTCCCCAGGTGGAAAAGTTGCCGAGGTCCTGACGTACAACGGATGGGACCGAGGGACGCGGCGGATGGAAAACGAGACCACCATCCTTCCAACTTCCGTTTGTTGATACTTCGTGCATGGTGTTCCCCGGGAACTTTCGATCCTTGGATTAAATTGCAGATCGTTCGAGTTCCCGGCATTCAGAGCTTGCCTTGGGTCACGCTTCTTAGGGTATCGCAGCGTTGTTTAGTTTGAGATTTCAGCAGAGCTCGAGATGCCGATAGTGATGAACCGTGAACGCGTTCTGCTTCGTGTTCCAGGGATAGAGTGTTGTTGGTTCGGTCGAATTGTACGAGAACGTTGAAGTAGGTTATTATAGTCTTCTGCAGTAAATTCGAAGTATTCAAGAGAGTGTTCCTTTGACTGTTTTGCGATAGGATGTTAGAATAGGTTAGCACGCGTAGTTACAGAGACTTGCAAGTTTTTAATTACTGCTGCAGCTATCACGATGGTTGTTTTTAATGCGAGGTCGCGTGGTGAAAGAGTTGGGTTGGATGTAATAGAAGTAAGGTTGTTTTAATTTCAGAGAGGTTCTATCGAGGTACGATGAGACGTTAAAGTGGATTACTGCGCGTAGTCACAGAGGTTTAGAAATTTTTAGTAAAATATCGTAGGCAGATGAGGATCTTGCGAGGTTTATATTGCTTCTTTGTTAAAGCTCTTAATTCTAGAGATTCGGTGGTTTGATTGTAGCGTTGGATAATGAATGTACGAGGAATTTGATAAGGATTTACATAAGATACGAAGAGGATTTTTGTGGAATATTTAGAATAATTTTATATCCGAGCTATTTAGACGTATAAATTACACACGTAGTTTTGAATATGTCCTTTGTACTTAGAATTAGGAACGATTCCAAAAGAGGATTTACCGTGATATATCCTCCACCTGTTCTATGATACCCTAAATAATTAAAACGATAACTGCTTATTAACATTTACTTATTAAAATGCATAATTTTTCGCGTTACATTTCTCTGAGAAATATTTCTCTAGATAGCGAATGAATCTATTAATTTTCTAAAATTCTACGTGTGAAGCATCCTAGTAAGAAATCATTTAGGATTTGCTAAACTTTCGTCATTTCCATTCATTTCCAAGAATGTTTTAAAATTAAAAATTAATGCGCCGTTCAGGAAGAAAGTATATACTCGTCGAATGTTTTATCATCACGATGAATATTCCATAACAAAGACACGAATATTCGCATAGGATTAATAACGAGAGGAGATAAATTTAATTAGCTTGCTCGTTTCAATTTAACTCGACTATACCTTCGGAATTATTGAACCGATCGTGCAAATGATTTATACGAGAAAAACATCTCCACAGGGGTCCGTATATTTGCCGTTGCAAAGGGTACTAATAGGTAGGCCACCCCGCAACTCAAAACACGATCTCTTTTAACGCCACTTCTTGTCGAACTTTTAATATCTCGTTCAGAGTTCATCGAGTTTATTCAACTCCTCGAAGGCTGGCAATCTCAGCCAGGCATTATAAACCACCGGTAGTCGCCACTTAGCAAATACACTCGAGTCTCGAACACGTGACCTACACGATCTTTTCACAGACCAATAGTTGCCATTGTACCCTAATAAAATATGTTTATGAATCGCAATGACCTACAGCCGATCACGATCACCTTAGGAATTCAGTTTCGAAACTTTCATGCCTTATTCGAGGAATTGGAGTCCGCTCTTTGCATCTTTCATGAAATTCAACTGTGACAAATGTGATTAAAAAATGTGAATAAGAAAGCAGTGGTGGAAAAAGTTACCTTTAAATTCCATTGAATTATTGATTAAATTATCGACAGTATTTCGGATTGGAATTTTTATAACAAGAATTTTATTTGTACGCGAGGACTATATCTAGTAATTAGTATGAATACATTCAAAGAGGACGGAGTAATCAATTTCAATTCATCGTGAAAAATATTTCCAAGAATACCTAAAATCTGAGAAAATGTTTCAAATTAAAGTTAAAGGAGCTGATGTGTATTTAATCTTGAGACGACCTTGGGAAATTCTATGAAAATCTTAGCATTTTTATGTTGAATCTTGTCTTATTATTATGATACTATAATTATCAATCAAAAAGCTCCTGCGTAAGTCACAGGACGTGACATGGGGTTCAAGTAATAAATAGAGGAGAATTATTAAACTTGAATTTCGAAAAAGAACAATCTAAACACTTATTTGCATTATTCCACGAAAAAAGAATATAGAATGAAAAAGACGAAACAACCGTGAGCATTAGATCCAAAAACGAAATGCTCCATTTGCGCATAATTTACTTTACACCAGCAAGAGGATACTTCCGGGTATATAGGATTTTATTTAAAAAACACTGTCACAGCAATTTGCCTCTATCACCTTTTTTTTTTTCTCGTTTTTTTTCATACGCTTCGTCACGTTCGTGTCCCCGCCATTTTTCATTCCCTTTGTCGCTCGCAGCATTTTGGTTATTTATCAGAATCATGTAAAAAGCTACGCCACGTGAATAATAAAAAATTGCGGTTAAGGCGTTAAAAAATTCGCGACCCCGGCACGCAGTGCCGCGTGAATCATTTATGATCCATTTTGCGGGCTCCTTGAGTGCAGTGCACACTTGATTATCGAAAGTTCGCGGGCAGAAGCGAGGTAACGCGATAGAAAACGGCGCGGAACGAATCGATACCGGGGCTCAACAGTTATTTCTCCGTGGGATTTTATCATGGCCGAGAGCTGAAAGCGGCAATCGCTTGGATTAGACAGTTCGGGGGGTATAATGCGAAAGGGCAGCTGGCTGAATAAACAGAAAAATTGTAAACCGAGACGTTTTGCCCCGGCGCACCGGCGATGAGAAATAACACGGTGTTTATCGAGCAAATCCGCTGGAAAGCAAAATGGGAAAGGTAGAAGAGACATTCGTTAAGAGAACAAGTTAGACAGGCTGTACAAACTCGGGAGTTTAGTACAGCAGCCGCTCCTGAAATTTCGGGAAAGGATAAGGGCGTTCGCTACTTTCCAGGATTTAAATGTTAGGTTACCATGGACGTTCCGCTAACTTCGTCGTCGCGGAACGAACGAGGAGACCCTGATGATTGGTTTAAGCGTTGGTCCTCTACCACTCGACAGATGTGGGGTATCACAATCTTGTTCTTAGGATTACGAGGTTGAGAGATAGGTGGACAATTGACACTCGGAGTAAAGGACTTTGATTAACTGGTCTCGAGGATGGCCAACTGATAGAACGTGAACAGACGTAACGCGAGATAGCTATGGGTCTTCAGGCTGGAATCTCTGATTGGACAGTGTCCCGTTTTAGCGAATTAAGCACCACTTGATGGGACATTTCGTTAGTCCAGAAATAACTAAAGGCGAAACAACTTTAAAATTCATATAATAGTGTAATAGTATAGAGTAGAATATATAGACATTACAGGAAGTCAGAGTTAGCGTTTGCAATAGATTCGTGGTAATAGAGTTTAATTATCGAAGTCTCGTGACAGTAATTAACGTGTAAGCACATGGTTTACATAGGTCTGAGTATAGAGTAATACGAAATGCCTCTAAACCTTCGGGATCTTCCTAATTAAATACAATCGACTAAAGGACACTTCGGAGACACTGTCTGTTACCCTAAAACCCTGTATACAAGACACGTTTAGGAGTACTTCGGCAAATTTCACGATAGTCTTTGAATAGACTAAGACGTATAGAGACTTCAAAATTTCAATACACCTAACAAGCACGAGGATATTAGACATCAAGGAATAAACATAAGAAAGGATACCGTCTCTTGTCGAAAACAGACCATTCTCGATATCAGTCGCGTCTTAGACTTCATCTATGCATATTACGCTCTGCTACACCCAATTATCGCGTACTTGTGTACACATAAATAACAGTGCAACGTTAGCCTTAAAAGTCAGGTGAGTACACAACGAAAGTAATTATCGTCGAGCGTTTGACCTATTCCCTCCACATCAAAGGACCGGTGACAAAAGAAAGCTGGCAAAAGTGCGAGGGGAAGTTAGAGAAAATCCGCGAGCCACGAAAATCCGTGCATTCGGTATCAAAGCACGACGCGAATAACAAGCGGTTTTTACGTTTCCGCTAACCCTTTCAAGCAAGCGGTCTATTTCTAGCTTCTAAGAGCGACGTTACGCCTCGAATATGAATGCCCGTTGTCCCGTTTCCGCTAATATTTCGAAAAGCAACGAAAACAAATCAGACTTTGCCGCTTGGAAACCAGGTCAGGGGTTATTGTCGCGACGAAACGTGGTCCTCCGAAACTTTCGCCCACGCGAACCGAAAAGAAAACTTTGCAAGACAGCGGGCTAGCCGAGCCGGGCCCCTTTGTATCGCCAACTGCCAGACGTGTAAACTATCATAACATCCTTTTCCGCCGATCCTCTTTTTTCCCCCGCCGCCCGACCATGTTTATTACATTTACAAGGCAGGATCTCGAAGGAGCCGGGGACAGCTTGCAAGTTTTCCTCGAACGGCAGGAAAAACGGGGAAAGGACCGAGGACAAATCGAAGCAAACTGAAATAACAAGTTAGGAACGACCAGTTAATTGCTGAACTGTCCTCTTCGGCAAATATTTAAGGGACAATGCGGCGAAACGTTGGTCGGTATCAATTAATTCGCAATTTCCTCCTGTATCGAGTTTTTCCCAGACGACTCGGTACAGCTACGAGCTAGATTCACGAGGGTACCTTCGAGCGTTCCCAGCCTCTAACCAGCCTAGCCACGAGTAACGAATTTCCTTCAACGAAGCACTTTTCAAGTCCGATACTCCAGTTTCACCTGCCACTGCAGTATAAGAATGTCTTGCAGCTCGCGAACGGTGTATGCCATTTTGCGGCCGTTCAGTCGGAAGATGGACACCATCGGCGACGTCGCCCTGGGTCACTCGTCCGAATGGATGAAACTTTCCACTCTGTGAACAGGACAGGCAACTTGCTTCTTCGCGGAAACTTCGATTAGCATCGCGGAAAGCCGGGAAATCGTGAAATACATTCCGAGACTCGCGAATCAGTTAGGGAATATAAGAATCAAGGTGTTGGGTAATGGCTCAAGGCTACAAGGGAGTACTTAACTTGGGCAGAATTTGTTTCTGAAGCGGGATAGTCGTGGGAGAATGAAAGACTGTTAACGGTACGAGGAATTTTCAGAGAGTGTTAAGTCGATTTTTGATGGAAACACCGCTGCATGTTCGAAAATTGGCAAATTAGTTTAACGGAATAGTTAAGATGATTTGAATCGCAAATGAATTCCATGCATTCGAAGGGTCGTGAGATTTTTCGTCAGAGTTTAGAATTCTTCCTGCGAAAATGGATTAAATTCTTTTGGGGATTAAATCGGTGAATGTAATAGGTGAACAGGGATACGAGGACTTTGTAACTTCGAAGTATTTATAAAAATTGGTTAATGGTGATGAGAAAGTATTGTTTAATTACACCTTTTTTCAATTTGATTGGAGTATATGAAATGATACTGACATTAGGTCGGTCTTGCTTGGTTTTCAGAAAAATTATGCGTATTTTCGAATGTTCAGTGGATAAAAACAGGTGATAGCGATAGGTGACCCTCAGTCTCCATTTAATCAGATTCTAAACATCGATTTTAATTAACATATAAAATTAAAAATTAACCAATGATGCGCGGAATGTCGAAGTAAAATAATTTTACGTCTCAATTTATATACGATTTCCTATTTACCATTTTAGAAATATCGACGAGGTTATTGCAAAGGCCAAAAGCTTCGAGAATCTTATATATCGTAATTAGGTCGGTCTAATCTTCTTTGAATACTAAGAGGTCTAGAGTTAGTAAGAACCCTTGGTAGAACTACGTATTTATCTATTGGTTGATATGACCATAAATTTCCGACTTTGAGTTGCAAGGATAGGGATTACAAATAATTTTCTGAAGAAAGAAACGAATTAAAGTTTCATAGCTAGATAAGTACTTACGTCATCGCGTTTTACCTGGAATACAGGGTCGACAATATGGTATTTCGCAATGCGAATAACAATACCGCCGAAATGACTTCTTAATATGCCATTATTTATGTTATAGCTTATAATATATTAGTAAAGTATAACATATTATATAATATAATTTAATTGAAATTTAATAATTAATATTTTAATCGCGTTGCCTACTTCTATCGAATATCTAACAAAATATTTATCATTAATCGTTTATTTAAATATCCTAAATTACCGTTGAATATTTCAGAAGTTAATATTCCTGAATAAAAGTTCGTCACGTCACTGGCACACTGTCTGTTATACTAATATAGTTTTCTCAAAAGTTGCGTTGATGTTTTACGATTATCTCTCATCTCGTTATGCCGAAGTTTAAACTCATAAAATATTCCATGTTGATTCATGCCCCATGTTGATTTACGGTTCGTTTGACTACACTGTTTGTCATTTTATAATAAAACAGTTGGCAAAACATCGATCACGTCCCATCCAACTAATATCGAGCTTCGAATCGATGTGTAATAAATACCATTTAATGGCACATGCGGCTACTAAATTTTGAAAAATTTATACCTAGAAGTCGAGGAAATAATTCAATCTCTTCCATTATCAATTATTAACCTTCGACATTTTAACACGTTTCCCTAAACCACTGTGCAATATGATATTTATCACGAGTACGATCTTAATACTATGGTAAAATGTCTTTATGTTGGAAATACGTTTTCCTCGAAGCTTTTGCTTAACGATAAACCACAAATTTGTGATTCGCATCCTCAGACAGAAACGATCGATCGAATTCAGCAGTGCACTGCTTCTTTGTTTCCGAACCTAGATAAACGTAACTGTAGTATTTGTGGTCGTTATCTTTTCGAAGCATCCGATTACCTGTGCATTCGATTCACTCGACCAACGGTAATAACCTCTTTCGACATAATTTAATACTCGTTTCAACTGCGTTTGAGCTATCAGTGGCTATATTAAAATAAGAAGCCTCGAAATAATACGTTAAAACAATCTCAAACAGATATTTATCACTGCTCTGAATTACCAAATCGTTTCATCAAAAGATGATTCGGTATTAAAAATTACACTGACCTAAATACGATCGAAATCTAAAATCGACAATACAAAAATGTCCCTTTATATTTAGTTACCATTTAATTTACAATTTCATATATTTTAATTGCCCCAGTGCTATAAAAGTAATAGTATCAATTTTCATTTTGCTCCTGATGGTTACTTGTATGGTCTTACTCTAAAGAAACCATAGACTGCACGTATGTACAATGGCTGCACACGAAACTTCACGTTCCTCCAGAAATATAAATCCACAACTATTATTCTAAAAGAGAAAGAACCCGGCTGAAGTCCAACATACTTATCCCATCATTCTCCTTTATCCCGCTATTACCGAAATTTTTACGCTACATAAGACAATTTTCCTGATTAACATATCAAACAGGGGGCGATAAAAATTCCCGAAACAGCGAGAAAAATTTGTCTCCTGGCGAAATTTCGTCTGCGCAATTGACGTTCATACAACTCGTTTCACAGCGACCTCTTTTTCCCAAAACCCGCCGCAGTGCAATGAAATAATAATGATAATTCAGGTTTCGTGCCGACGTGAAATTTGTTAGCTTATTCCTTCGTTTGTGTGTGTGTTCCATGGTATCATGCGAGCTCGTATATTTTCAGTCCCTTCCTGTCACTTGCTCACGTCCTTTACACGCGTGTGGGGTGCCTCTACGTGTTTCGACACGGCGACGAATTCATACGCCCTATCTCACGTGTAAATTCTCTTTCGCTGCTTCATGTGCGTGCACTTCCGTGCTGTAATCGGCCACGAAGCTAGATATCCTTCTCGGGTTACAGCGAGTCCGAACGTTTATTTTTTTCCCGCAATTTATGTCGCCGTACGATTAGGCTTGTTACCGATCCCTCGTTTCGATATTCCGTACGTATTATGCAAAGATTGCAACGTTGTTGCGGTTTGTCGTGGCACTTTGATTGCGAGTACTTAATTGCTGCGTGACGATGGAAGTTGAAGAATGAGAATGGGTTGCAAGGGTGTGCGCAATATGTTAATGTCCACGGAGTTGCTGAAGATTGTCGTGGAAGATTTTAAAACATTTTGAGGCAGGATTGAAGATGATAAAGATATTAGAAAAAAAATAGAAAATAAATTGAAAATATATTAGATCACGACACTGTAATTCTCAGAATATTTCAATTTAAAATACTTGTTATGATATATGCAAATAATGCAGAAATTTTGTTGGTTTGTAATATTATAGTATTATAGATATTTAGAAAAAGATTGAAACATCTGTGAAACAATCTCTTAAATAGGTGATAAAATAATTAATACACAAACTGGTTCAACGTCACGCATAATTTGTAATTTTAATTGTAATCGAGAATCTGCATACTCGAAACGGTTTAATAACAATTAACGTAACAACAACGATCGATAATTGAATAACGAAGAATAAATATCAGCGATATTTACCGCGATTAAAAATAACAACCGAAAATATCGTATCACGTTCATGTATTTCGAAGAATTCTCGAAAACTTACAAGCTTGCCCGAAGAGACAACGAGAAAAGCGGAACGACTTAGCGAAACTGCAAAAACGGAGAGGAAAGAATATTTGCATAGCTAGAAAAATTTCCTGTCCGCGAATGACAGAAAATTCAAACAATTACGTACTACCGCCATAAGTGCCGTAAATGGCGTGTACAATTTTGCGTTATTACACGCTATTCGCCCGCCCCGCATCCCGTTCCCCTTTTTCTCTTTTATTCCATCCCAACGTAACGTTCGAAATTCTGCGTTCGTCGCGGTAAATTCACCACGCTATTTGCAGGCTCGATAGCGCGGAGCACGATCGTTGTCGCAGTGTGCACGAATTTCACGTTGCTGAACCGTGTTCCACATTTTCAGAGAGACCTGGCACACAGGCGTGTGCATGCGTACGGGCAAAAGTTAATCGGCCATGAATCAAATATGTTTTGCTAAAGAGGCCCTCTTCGCGAGTTTGCCCCTTTACGCATCGCTACTACTTGACCGTCCGACCGACGCCCGACTTTATACGAGTTTTTCCACTTACACCGCGTTCCAGCCGTCTACGACCGGCTTTCAAGTCTCGTTTGCATTGTGCAAAACGTAAAAAGTTGCGCTGCTAATTGCTCTCGGTATGTAAGTAGAGTGTACAAAAAACAGGGACAGGCAAGGACGTGTAACAAATTGGTTGATTATAGGATTAATTGTTTCAGTTCGCGGTTGGTTATGACTATCATAATTTTTGGAGAATCGTGCGCGAAAGTGTTTGCTTATTTTCACGAATTAATTTTGTTAGGTAAAGGTATAATATAGGAGAAGAAAATATAGGATGAGCAGAGTTTATGATGTGGTTAAAAATTTTGATAAATTAGGTATGGAAATTGAATAATTGTGAAAACGTTTCTACGTTAATTTTGGGAGAATGGGATCGTTAGATTAAGATAAATTTTGTTTTTATATATCAGATATAGTGGGACATTTAAACTTGGCAATTTGAAGTATCGTTGATGTTTCTTATAATCTGTTTTAATCTTCGTGATGGAGGAGTGGCGATGTTAATTTTATGAATTTATGACTGTTAGGTGAAGATACAATTGCTTATTGCAGATGAAATATAGTTGAAAATTTATGTCTGACAACATGAAGAGTGGGTGAAATTTTTCGTGGTATTTTAATTTTCGTGAATTATGATTGGATGTATAACATCAATTTTAAGAAATAAAAATTATTAAATGAAAGTATACAATTATTTAATACATGTATGATAATAGTAGACATAAAAAGAAGAAAAAATAATGTAAATTTTCTTTACAATGATATTTCTACCACTATAACCCTATAACCGTGTAAC
>NIJG01000024.1:1087334-1103401 GCA_002201625.1 Euglossa dilemma | reverse complement strand
ATAATAATAATAATATAATTTGTACAATGAACATAGATCAAACCACAAGTTTCATTAAAAAAAATAAAATAAAACAACGGAATTAACCTAGTAAAATTATAATCCTAATCTTAACCCAACAAATTAATCTAATTAACATCTCGCCAAAAAATTCTACTACTATTACCAAAAATATCGTATAAATATATCTAATACTTGCTTAAAAAGAAATTTAGAAATCTTCGAATTTTTATACCTCGTTTTTCCGATTAGTCATTTAAAAAGATCTCCTCTCGTAATAAATTCGCGTTATTAATGAATCTTGCAGAGACTAGATTTACATGTTAATTATCTTTGTTCTATAATTACCGAAATACAAGAGGTAGTTACACGGTGGCTAATACTTTATCTCACAAAATACTCCTTTCTTTACATCGCGCCATAAATCCTTAAGCTGCAATATAAAAGACTCTAATCACGCCTTAGTTGGAATTTAAACCCCAGATAGAACCCTCATAAAACTCAACCTGTAGCCAGGAATCATTAAATGTTCACTTCCCTCCAGGATATCCAGACATCGCGTTAACTACTCAACGGAACATTTAACGAAGTGTTTATTGAAAGCAGCTGCTCGTAATCTCTACCACTTTTTCTTTCTCTCTATTTCCCTTTCTCTTCCTTTTTCGTTTATTTGGTAAAATACTCGCACTCTTTAACTTATATCATCGCGTGTGCCTTATGAAGTCGAGCAAGCCAGGGGCTCGTTAGAAATTCTTTCAAAAATCCTCCATGCTTGACGTCTAGCTCGGCAACCCCGGGAAATATATCCAGGACACAGCGTGAATACTAACAGTACGCGATATAAAGCCAGTCAAACACGTGGAAGGAAGTTCATTTCTTCGTTTCACTTCGAGTGGTTTTCGTCGTTTGCCGAGCGAACCGTTCCGCCGGATAATATAAATTTTTCTTAATTTCGCACGCTCGCGTAATATTTTAGATTATCTGCAAAGCTTATCCGCGGGAACGAGAGTAGTACAGTGAGCAATTTGAAATTTTAATCGCTGCCAGTTCGCAAAAGATACGAATAATCTTGCGAATAGCTATTTACTCTGGGAAATATGCAATAACTTCGAGCATAATGAAGGTAATTGCGTAAAAATTGCGCTGGATTATCTCGAAACGCGATCAGTATTCATTAGCAAACAGAATATGACTCCATGCGAAAAAAAAAAAAGAAAAAAATAAGGGAAAAACGTGGAATCAAGTCTTCTCATTGGAAGCTCAGTTTTTCAGAGAATTCAGTTCGAAATTACGCGCCATGCGTCACGCGTTACGCGGTGAACCGTAACTGCACGCGCATGAAACTTTAAACTCGATTTTCTCGAATATTAAGCTTCGAACGAAAAATTTTTACTCCATATTTTCGCCTCTCTTTTTCATAACAAATCAGCCATTATGGTTGGATTTTCGATAGAATTTTCCGTACGTAGGAAAAACAAGGAAACCTCTCGCTGTGTAATTATTTAATAATCCACCAGTCATTTAAGAACTACCTTGAAAGGAGAATTTTCAATTGGTAAATTTGTTTCATTAATTGACGATTGCACGGCTTATAATCGCGACACTCGATATTCGTCCTTTTCACTGGTACACTGGTATAAAAATAGCCACGGACGAGATTCTACGTTTTCCAACCTCTTCGTCCGTTTCGTTATTCCCCCGGCCATTTGCATTTCAGATTAACGGTTGCTATTTTTATATGCATCCGAATCCTGGTAACGCGAAATCTAGCCCGCTTTAAAATTCAATTCTGACATGAAATAATATATCCCCGATCCTCTTCTTTTTTACTTCTTCCTTTTAACTTCCTCTGCATGCATACACGATAAATACATTCGTTCCTGTATTCGTCCGAAGTTCGGTTTTCGCTATGAATTTAACTCGAGCCAGCGGAGAAAAATCAAAAAAATCGCCACCGCTCTTAATGAGCAAACGGGAAAAATAAATTGACCATTTATCGGGATATATTGCAAATGGAAAATGGCGAATGATCGAGATACCGTGGGATAAAAAGGTGCCATTGAACGAAATGGTATAGACGGATGCGTCGAAATATCGAGGAAGCACAGTTCGAATTTTCCCCGGCATTTAAAATTTCAAATAAGATATGGAACGGAATCTCCTTTCAGGTTTTTATGTGCACCTATTACCTTCGAGCATCGTCGTTCAATATTTAGCGAAACGTCACTGCCACGCTTTTGCGCCAGACTTCCTCGATAACGCCGGAGTCGACTTTCTTTGAGACCTTTTTTATTTATCGCTTTATTCGGTCAATACGTTGAATGTACAGGATGCTCTAACTTGATAGAGATATTAAGATCGGAGAATTTAATATACCAGCATCGCCGTGTCCGATGGTACCGGTGTATTCTTTCACAAAGCAGTAATTTTGATTAGAAGTAGGAAAGATATTTGAGATAGTTTCCGGTATGCGTACAAAGACTGGTTTATGGTAAGTGTGCTAAATTTAGTTATCTTGCTTTCGAGGAAACAAACGAGGAATAATGAAATATGTAAACAATGTGTACAGTCTCGCACAAAAGTCGAGATACGAAGTACTCGTTCGTGAATATTTATGTACTTTTTATCTTCCGAGATATGTTGATTCGAATTGAAAATAGATTCTATACGAAGTGCAGGAAAGAAAGGTTGTTTTACGTCTTAACTATTTTCGATAGATGCGTGACTTGAGTAATATTACATAATGATAGTAAACATGTAACTAGTTTTTTAGTTAGTAAAACTACGACCAAATTTTTCGCGCGAAAGTTATTTTCATTAAAAGTTGGGAGCTTCCCTCAAAATTGTTATTTATAGAAATTTTAATACCAGCGTGTATTTTCATCTCCGTCACTCTTTGGAAAGCTGAAAAGTTATATGAAAAGTAACCCTAATACGATTCAACTTTGTACACTAATATCTTTAAACATTATTAAAATTTTTTTAAATTAGTGTAACACTTGATTGTGTCTAATAATAATAAAATGCAAATATGTACAATTAAAACCTTCCTTTTGCATTGTGTAATAGTTCACATTATTTTCCGATAATCTATATCGTTTATTAACTATTATACATAAATATTCCATAATGTGTATATCAGGTTTACAATTTTCATTTTGCATTATCACTTAATTATGACTCCACGTGTATGAATATAAATACACTTTGTTAATAATAAATTATAACACCATTGCTGTTGAACTGTATACATCATATCAAATATATTAACATTCGTTATATAAATAAATTCAAACAAATTATAAAATAAATTATAAAATAAAATTTTAAAAACAGAGGAAAAAATCACGATCAATTAGCATTTCCCTTTTGGTGACAAATTTATTACGATAAAATTATACGGATGATAATAATTATGTATAAACTGTCATCTAGATGATGGTATACCATACTGGAAATATAAATTATATAAATTTTCATTAATATTTTTCGGATCGATAACATGATATTAACCGTGCATTTTACAGTTATTCGCGGAAGAGTTATCCAGTACGAATGGGTAAGTACTCTCCGAATCAGACTGCATATCGATGCAATGGTTTGGTCGGTAAATGTACATTCGCGATATCAGAAGGGTAATCGCGAACCATGCATTTTCACGGAGGGCGTTCATTTCTCTTTTCCGCAGTGTACCCAGAGTAGAGCTTCCACTGTTTACCGGCTGATGGCGCGGCGACTTACAGAAAATCCCCAGAATCTCTTTACCATCGAGCTACCCCTTGGGATCAGCGGGTCATTTACCAGAAATGGCTATTTATCATGGATAACAATGACTCTCGGATCAGTAAATCTTTCTTTTCCCAAGAAAGATAAAAAGAAAATCCATTTAGTTTCCGACAAAATTCACATTTATAAAGTAGGTATGTCAGTTATCTTTTTACCATGATATCTAGTAACTTATGATAACGAAATCTCGCTTAGTAACAGAGCATAGGAACTACCAAAAATTATTTTTCGATATTGAAATCCCTTAAATATAGAATTGCGACAAAATTTTAAATTATATACCTAAGAATAAAAAGGTAAACTCACATTTTCAATTTTTTTAATTAATATCTTTCATCACTTGTACTGATAGATAATTTTTCACGTTATCTTCGCATTTTATAAAATTTACATTACAATATAAAAATATTACACGTTCAAAATAACTTTTTAAAAATTTATTCAGAATATCATTCTTTCTTTTTCACTTTTCTTATGTAAAATTTATACTGCAGTTTCAAAAATGTAAAAGATATTCTATTACATCTTAATATTACTATTAAGATTTAAATAATCGAACATTCATCTTCCAATCTCTCGCATCCCTAAATAAAAGATGGAGTCGATGGAACAAAAATTGTTAATTCCTACCAATTACTCTACTTTTTAAACTCGAAACTACGTAATAAAAAAAAACTGTCGTGACATAGTTCGATAATTAAATAAGCAACATTTGAAACAAAATTATAAAAAAAATTCCAAAAATGAAATTATTCGCTTTGCCTTACTCGTTTCTCTCACAGAGGGCAGCTCAGTCTACTCCCCTGATCATCGACAGTCTCTAACCTCTCAAGTATACACTAAATATACGCTCTAAACAGAATACTTCGAGCACAAACGAAATTAAGCGCGAGTTGGGAACCGCTGACTTAAAGGTGGCGTAGAAATGATTACACGACACAACGACAGTCCGGTAGAGGGACACGTAGCGAACTAAACACGAGGAGAGGTATACATGCCAGAAGGAGAGACGACACGATTTTTCGAGTTTCATAATGTGATGTTTATTTTCATTCCGCGCGCGCAGAACGAAACGAGGTTGACGACGCATAATTTCTCAGACGGTGTTCTCCCTCGTCAGCGGGACATTTAGTTAACTTTATTCGTTACACGAAATCGCGAGTACAAATTAAAACGCCAACGGGTCGTTAGTTCCTTAAAATAAATAGGCCCCTTAACAGCCTGCGGCCTCGAATAAAAATGTCGCAGCTAGGAATGGCACAGGTATGCTCGAGGAATGAAACGATGGAGTTCAAGTCGATGCTGGGAATATGTATTTGTCAATGGGCTTGTTCAAACTAATCGTAAGATTGCGTAATGTTGGAGCAAGTTTTGAAATTTTGTAATGGATAGGTGAAAAATTGTGAGCGACGAAAATAATAGTTTTTTAATTTCTACAATAATAATATATGAGGAAATATATGATAATAATATATTTTACAGGTTTCTGAAAGTACTAGGACAATTATTTTTTCACTTGCTTTTATGTAAATTAATAAAATAAAGAAAGAAAATGATATTGATTTTAAAATACTAACTTAGGGTCAGGAAGGAAAAGGTAGGAGATAATTTGATATAAATAATAGTATGGTATTAATATTTGCGTAATTATGTTTGCGTCGCGCTATGTTTCGACAATATTAATTATGTAAATTACATGCTCATGCACGAATTTATTAAAAAATGTCACGCAACAAAGCGCAACATAGTACTTATAATGCAAGAAATGTTATACGCGGGCATTCGTATATTTTTGGAATAAAAAGTTAAAATATCTACTACTCCTAATTTAGCAATATTTATATAAATCAATAATTGTGACAACAGAAATCTTAAAAATTGCATTAACGTCATGACCATATTATTAAACCAATTACAAGAGATGTTACTAAAATTTCATAAAAATAAGAATTAAACATATGCACGTGTCATACACTATTTAATCAAATTTCCTCGAGAATGAAATCTCCCACGTAATAATTTTATTCGACGCTCATGATACGAATTTCAATGCAGCGTTACTTGTTTTGCAACTGCATCAGATATTAATACAATACCGTTTGTTTGCATTATTCTACCCACACATGATTTTTATACAAACGACCTTCATTCGTTACTAAATTTCACGGAGAAAGGGAGACGAGCAAACATAAACAATGGAAAAATATTTCGTCGAAGTTTCACGAAGCAACGTACGTCGAAGAGTGATAGAGGATTGCCTGACTGAAAATTTGTTCTACAATTCCTTCCGTCATGGGAAAAGATTTGCAGTTGGACAAACTCTTCGATCAAAGTAACATGGCTGCATTTGTAACAAGGAAAGTTCTGCCAGCGGATACAAGAGCAGTGGCGCCAACTAGCGTCCAAGTTCCGCCATCTCAGAATGCGAGAAACTTCAACGACGACGTGTCGAACATTTACATTTACTCGACTCGTGTCAATTTATCGTAATTCGAGTAATTAAATTTTGCCGGATTCAGTGCTGCCCCATTAATGGGCAAAGAAAATTATTCCTTTCAGCACCATCATTAAGAGCGTATTGTTCACAGTTAGGTTATGTCTTCCGGGACATTGATTTCTTTTGAAAATGCCAGGCAGAGACAAAAATGGCGATTTATAACGAACAATTATAAAATGAAGGTACAAGGAAGACCGAAATGGTGAAACTTGCAGCAAATTGTTCTAAAATGTACGATTCTATATTATTAACGATGTTTATGCATAGAAATACTAATTCTATGAATGTCTGGTTATTTTATATTTTTCGATAATTTTATAACTCTCATTTTGTTACTTTGAAAGAATTTTACAACGATATAACGATATTTAATTTTACAAGGTACAGCGTCCTTAGCTATTAAAAATGAATAATGTAACGTTGCTCTATATTCCATGCAATTATTGTCCATTGAACGTTGTATTTACAGATTAATTATTACGATACCAGGCATATATTTCTTCGTTAATTAAAACTTTTATTTTACATTCCGTATGAATTGTAACGGTGCAAAATTGGAATAATATTGTATTATATATTTTCGCCTCTATTGATTTCATTCGTTAAAGAAGATTTCCCGATAACAACGTGCCTTTATGTATCCAATAATCAATTTTAAATTAACAATTTCAATAGAACGTAAAATATAGTTCTAATGTCAGTGGAAACTACACGATGATAAGAAAATTAATAATCGTTACCCAAAAATAATAAAAATATTATAACGAAACTGTATGTACCGATGTTATACAGATATTTTATGAAGATGTACTAGGCTGAGTGAAAAGATTTCCAAGTCTAATGACGGAAATGGCGGGAGAAAATGTTCTGGTGACATTCAGTGACGCGGTATTCCAGCGAAAGTCCCTAGAACACGCCTACGCAATAACGTTATAATTTTCGCGTGAAGAAGAGCATGTTATTCAATAATTTTCTAGATTGCGAAATTACAAGGTAGGACGAGCCTGGACTGTCGCGAAATTCTGTGGTACACTCTGACCTAATTCGCTTTTCTCAGCACGTCACCATAGCGCGGACGAGCTTGTTGCAAGTGAAACCTTGACACGACCTCGAATGCACCAAGTATCCTCTCGAATTTAAACACACACGGGCACACCGGAAACACGGGAATGCTTTCATCAAAGAGTCGTATTGTATGCTCAATTTGTAACGTTAATTAAGAACACCGATCTGGGGAAACTTTTTCATTAGAACGCCTGAAGGAACCGTGCGATTCTGCAGGATGATCTTAAAGATCAGCCGATTCTCGAAAGCTTGTTAAATTCCTTTCGAGATTCATAATTATGACGAAAACTATGTCGTCCATATTGTTATTATTCGAAAGATTATTGAAAAAATACCCAATTTTTCGGAGATGAAAAATATTGTCATTCGAGTTCTATAATTATAACGAAATATATTGCCTATATTACTATTAAAGGAATTTTTAAAATCGATAAAGGTTAATGGCATTCCAGTTTAATTTAATTTGATTAAATTCAATATAATTTAATTTATTTTAATTCAATTTAATTTGATGTAATGTGATGGAATTTAAATAAATTTAATTTAAGTTTGAAATCGCTACAATTGAATTCAATATATAAATACTAAATATAGCATTCATTGTTCTAATAAAGAATCACGCGTCCTACATAGCAAATGACAGCGAGTGCAATTTATTTAACACTTTCAATAAAAGTGGAAGTAGAAAATAGAAGTTTAACCGAAGTAAATTACAAATAAAGTATAAAATTTGATAAAGTATCTTTTTTCTAAACTGCTTAAAATCATGGGCCACTTGCAAAAGAAACCTAGGTAGTCACTTCAGCAATTATAATGGTTACCCAGAACTATGAACCTATTTAGCCAAGAGGAAGATGAACAAAAATACTGTCACCCTTGGTAACAACATGTCGGAAAGATCAAAAAGAAGACTGCGCTTGACAGACCACTTAGCTAAATCCGCAAGGTAAGGTTACCAGAGTATACAGGGTGATAAAAAAAGTAAGTCTGAAAGTTTAGGCGCTTACAATAATCATCGAGAGTATAAAAAGTAAGCAAAAAGAAAGAGAAAACAGCTTATCGCTATAAGTTTAAAAACCGAAACTTTAAAAAATATAGAAGAGGTCGTTTTCACATTTGCAAATTATTTTTTCGTATTTTTCTTTTACCTCGATACTTATTTATATTTAATATTCTATTTCGATACTATATTTAACTATAATATTGACATTTTTGAAGTATTAGAATCAATATAGATTATTTCGAGAATGGAAAAATCATCATTCTTAAACAAAAAAATATTTTTAGAATAATTTCGTTTGAATTCAAGGTATACGAAATTAAAATTGTTTTGACTTATCGATTTCTGTTTTAATAAATACATATATTTTGGTTGATAAATATTTACTCAATTATAAAATATATGTACTAAATAGCAAAACACCTTTCGATCTTCAAGAAGAAAAGTTCGATATTATCGAGTAATTTTAGGAAATTTTTAGGAAAATTTCGAAAAACCTCGAATTTTAGGAAATTCGGGAGAGCAGCCTTCATCGACCGGCCTCGTACACCAAGGGGTGTGTATCACCCGAAACAAGAGATGTTAACACGCAACTATAAACAGTAATTAGAGAAATTAGGAGAGTGCGAAGGTCGACGACGTCTTCTAGGTGCACGCGTCGGTGTACGTAATTTAAAGCTCTTCATTTTCCTAAAATCTCGTACCTTCGGCTACGTATACCCTTAAACAAAATTGTGTCTGTGAGGTTAAGTGCCGTGTCAGCGATTCGTGACATTCCTTACCCTCCTTGCTACTCATTAACCCACACCGAAGAAACGACGAAAACTAATTACCACGAAGCTTTATTAACGTGAATCTTGGATAGCTGTCTAACGAACTAGGCGAATGGAGAAATTTTGTGATAATCGTAGTGAAACTACGCGAGATGTTATTATGAAAAACAACGGCTCTTGTATTTTCTTTGAAACTGCTGTTGAAATAGAGGAACGACATACATATACAGTAACTCCAGTGTTAAATTATAACAATAACAATGGAATTTTTTAAATAACGTTATATTGCAGTCTTGTGAATAAATTGATGCTTCCAATTGTTCATACAAGTACTTTTTTATGTTTATAATAATCGCCGCGTATACTCGATTACGTTTATTACTTTATTATATTATTATATTATAATTGCAAGTTTTATTTTATTATTACAATTTGTTATAGTAATGTATTATAATATAATAATCCTTGGTTACTGCTGGACACAGTAGTGGATGTAGGTTTGACGTTAATAGTGCATAACTGCTTTAATAATTTCATTTAAAAAATGTAATATAACCATGTATTATATTATTATAATATAATAATATCTAGAATACGAATGAATCTAAAATATTTACATAAATTTACCTTACAGTAAAAAGTGTGAATTAGTTGATATATTTTCAAAATCTTAATTAAAATGCTGTTTGAAAGTAGCCTGTACTTAGTCGACGGATAGAGTTTTGTCGAGTCTATGCGAGTAAAGTAATCCTAGATTTTGCTAATTAGTTGATCCTATTGGTGACTTATGTCACTTCCTCCGAAACGTGCCTAAAGCGACACTTCCCTAAGTCAAGAGCCATGGGGTAAGTTTCCCAATTTAGAACTATGCCGGTGGTTGTCGAACCATTAATTTAGTTAAAGGTCTGAACGAGATTTCGCAAGAGAGAAGTTGACTGCAAAACTAAATAAACGAGTTGAGTGTTGCACTCTCTTTATGAAGATATGATTTATAACATAATTTCTCCACAAAACAGCGACTTAAATTTCATTTAATTCTTCTCACTGCCTATAGAATATCTAATAAATTTGTATTTTTGGATATAAACGATATTACGAATAATTTAATATAAATCTTCTCATTCTTATGAATGATATAATTAATAATAATTTTAATTCATTTGATTAAGAAGTTTAATTCTTGATAAGCACACACCTGTGAAAATTCATACAAGCAATTGAACAACAAACCCGCGAAATTAATTAGATGAAAAATGGATAATTCAAGTGTTATGGTATTAAAAACAATCATCGGTTTACTGTTATAATCACTGTAACATGCTATAAAGCCTGATTTAACGTATCTCGATAATTGATACAATACAATAGATGGGAATGATTAACTTGTTTCATGTAATCGTATTCAATCCCTGTATAATAAATCCAACAGATATTAGTTTATTCACCGTGCGTTAATTTGCAACGAATAACATGAAATAACTTTTCTTTGGCATAATCGACACAACAAACGAAATTATGCAGCAGAGTAGGTAATTGGCTCATCGATAAGTCGAACAATAATCCGCTTTAAAATAACTTTGTTAGCGTTATATTCGAGATCCACTCCCAGACAGCTTGATTTAGATTTAGCACCAAACTCTAGCGTTCTTGATTAAACTCGAGATTCATCCATTATTTCGCAATATGTACAAATATTTTGAAGCATCCAAAATGAATATATCTCGTTTAAACTTCGAAAAATTTTAATTATACGTTTTCCATTATAATAAACAAATTTTTGCGTTATGAAACATGAATATCTCTTTGTTATCATAACGAACGAATCTATTAACTACACCTGTGTTTCCACGTGGATTAATTAAATTAACATTTTCGTCTCTCGGCGGACATCGATTTATATTCAACCTGAAGGGATTTCGAGTAGCAAGCTTCTGAATTTTACAATTTCCACCTCGAATTACCCGCAGTGGCAAGTCGCTCGTCCTTTTCAAAAAGACCTCGCGTACCTTTAAGATTCTAAAAAGTATACAATCTCGGGATGAAGAAGATTGGACTTGTTAATTGCAATCTACATTTTTAAATTCTTCTGTAGACGAGTCTGGATGATGTATTTAACGGGTGTAGATAATAAAAGGAAAACGATGAAGCAACGTTGATTAACGAAGATGATTTAAAGCAAAGGAAGGTAAATTATAAATTATCCGACGAGTCTTGTTTGTGTAATGGATCAGAACGTACGTTTGAAGATTTTTTACCTCTTAATTTTACGTTTCAACGTTGTAAAATTATTTCGCGTGTACCAGATATTTCAATATTATCAAAATTCGTTGCAACTAAAATAATCGAACCAGTTATTTCTATCTAGTTATTTCGATCTAAAACGAATGAAATTAGTTAGCCTGTTTGATACATAGAGGAAATAATCCTAATACTTTTCAATTTAACTTCAAAATTTCTGCTGTCTACACCTTTTCTTTCGCTATTTTGCACGTATACGAAATTTCGAGATCGTAAAATCGATCAGGCGTCAAAATTTATATTTTCGAGCGTCAGGAGGAGTAAACTGACAGAAACCTAATAAGGTACAGACCCCAAACCTTCGTCAACGTCAGACGAAGCATGTAACTCCAAGATAAAGGTTCATTTATATATAAGACAGACGAAGCGCGGATAAACTATACGACTGGATGATAAAAATATCCTTTCATTTGTCTCAAACAGAACAATGCAGACTGCTTGTTAAAATAGCTGTTGTTCGATCCATCTTACTATAATACCGACCTTAAAATAAGAGTCAACTACTTCAATATTGAACGATTTTCACGAATCTTTCTTCTTAAAATAATAAATCTTCACGACGAATCAGCTTGCGTTCAGTTCGCGTCCTCATAGAAATAATAGAAATAATAGAAAAAATAACGAGATTCGTCTAATTCTTAATTCTAAATGACCGTATCGAAAGGATTTTCTAGTAATGAAACAAGCTAATTAAGAAATTGCATTTCTCCAAGTGTTCTACGACTTCATCTATGAATAATAACTTCACATCGGTCTGCAATGCACCACTGCGGACATAAGTCACGGTGAATAGATTAGCTGATCACTGCGGCACAAATGTAATTAATCACAGAATTTTCGTTACGGATTTTAGGGCCGCTTTGATGTAATTGTGCAGAAACGATAAACGAGGATATTTGGCTTGGCACAAGTGCGCGGAACAGTCGGATATAGCAAGGAATGTCTATCGTGTCATTAACCATGGTTTGCTCGAAAGTCACTAGGCCCGTGGTAGCGATACATAGGGATATTACGATGAATTTGCAGCCGAAACCTGTTTGCATGCACACGCAGGCCAGCGTAACCCATCGACGCAATTCGTCTCGTGCTCTGTCAGCGAATCACGTTTCTCTAATGTCTGCGAATCGTTTTCATCGAAAACACTCGTGATCTATGCAAGTGTACATGTGGTTTCGTCGATCCCTGGATTCTGTTTATACGTTCCTGGATACTTGGACAGCCCTCGAAACTTTGCTCTATTTGTCAACCACTTTGTACCAAAAATACTGACATTATATCCTAACCGAGCTAATTTACAAATAATTATTTATTTTAATTCAACGTTTATATTATTCTAGTATTAGTCGAAAAGATTTTATTTCTATTTCAAAATAGAAAAAGAAACTGTCAGTGACGTAGATCCAGCCAATTTATAAATAACTATTTATTTTTATTGCATTACTTTGATTAATATGGTTTACGTATGTTATGTTTATATTATTCTTGTGTTAGTCAGAAAAATTTTATTTCTATTTCAAAATAGAAAGTTGTAAAATAAAGCACGCACTCATTCTTATGTGCGACATTACTGTCAGTGGTGTGATATATTTAATGATCATAAATAACGAAATAACGTATGCTAAGATAAATAAAGCGACGACATTTTTCCTTTGTAGCAGCTACCTTTGTCCCGCCACATTTATTATACGACAGCCATGCCACGTTCGCCAGCAGAGGATTGTACACCAAAATACCATTCCAGGAAGTCCTCACCTAGCCATTCCTTTTACACGAACATATCCTGTGACCTGACCTCTACTATTCAGCCGTTTAAGACACAGACGTGTTAGGATTTGCCAGGATCTGCCGGAATATCCTAGCAAGCTTTACTGACGAATTCGCTAGCAAGTACCATTTTTTTATTCCCATCATAATGTTATGACTATTCGTTAGCAAAACAACGGATCTGAATAGAATTCGCGATTAATTACTATTTTCATAGAAACCTATTCGTAATCCTGTTTTCATAGGATCGGGTAGGATCTCGTAGGAAGCTTGGTTGGTGAATTCCAGATACCTTTCGTTTACTTTAACCACAATGTCGTAATTACTACATAATAGAGCAATGAATAATTTACAAACATGAAGCAATTTGTATAATATACAAACGCGAGTAGAAGTGTATACTTCATTGCGAATATTTGGTCGGAAAATATAGTGCTTCCCTCCTCTTCTATGCTACGGATCGAAATATTATAGTAAATCCATAAAAGTATACTACAGTTTATATTGCGAAATTTAAGGATATAGATATTGGTGAAAATACCGATACAACGTCATGCATCGTAAATAGTCATTCTTTATACAACACACTTTTTATAGCGTAAAATATTTTATAGAAATCTCACTGTTTTAAATCAAACTGAACTACCTTCGACCGTGAACTATAAATATCGAGAAAAACTAAATTTTCCTGTGATATTAAGGAAATAAAGATTGGACACGTTGGCAATAACTATGATACAAAAACATTTTTTATATCAATAAAGGAAGGGTATTTAATAATCTTAAATAATTCTAAATCGCGACATCGAAGCTGTTATTTTTTATAACGACGAGAAATGCACCATCGGTCTGTAATCTTTAGTTTGTAAGTTGCTGAAAATAACTTTAACCGACAGAAATAAGAATTTCCTTAGTTATAATTAAATATCGAGCACTTTTCACTTTCCGCTACATTAACCAGAATATCTCAGACTTCTAAAGAGCATCCCCAACGTCTAAAGAATTTTTCTCACGTAATACATTAACAAATTCAAACTTAATTTCCATCAACTAAATGAATTCTTGAAAAATAAGAAAATCGAAACAAGAAACGAAACAGTTTTCGATCTGAATTTAAATCTAACCTGTTTTCTTCGATTGCTTCATTTTAAATTACCTCCATCAATAAAGAATTTTCAATTCGAAGGAAAAAACCAAGGAATTTCGGTTGCAAATTTGCACGTGATCGCAATCAATATCAAAACTTTTTATTGCTGGAGTAGTTTACTTTAATCCTCGACCTGATTTAAAATTATAATCCAACGAAATATTATTTTACTCTACCATTGGGTTACCCCGTGAGTAATATTGCTTTTTTAAGAATTAACAATTAAATCATTTCATTCTAATAACAATCTTTAACATTCCTACTTCTTCCTACGCTATTATTCGTTAGTATCTTGTACTTCTGTACTATTTATTATATTATATTTCCCATGCATTGACTGTTGCTCTTGGAATCCACTTTAGAATCATCTTGGATTGAATTGCTTTAAAATTACTTATATCTGAGTTCACAATTCGCTAAAAATCCGAAATATAAAAAATAAAGTATTAAACTTCAACTCGAGAACATGTCAAGAATCTACTCTCTCCCTCTACTACACAGAGGAGCATAACTATAATAACCCCTACATTTGTGTATTTCATATTTTTAGGTGGGAATGCAAAAAGGTACGATAAATATTAGAGATGCTAGAATTACGTTCTTCAGTGCATCTACTATCTACAACACCAATCGGAAAAACCGCGATAAAACATTTAAACAACAACCACGGAGATGATGAAGATCCTACCACCAGGTGAAGTCAACCCATCAGAGATTTCCTCGAAATGAAAGTTAAAACGAATCTCGCCCAGTCAACGGTCTCTCGAGAAATAAATAGGAAAGTTATTTATAAGAGAAAAGGACATCAAGTCGCGGCGAAAGGCCGCAAGATGAAGCCTGATCACCCAGCCAGAAATACCTAACTGGAGTCACCTAGCACGTCTAGGTACATACCGCAAAAACCACGCAGCTCATGAGACCAGCCGACACTTCCTAATTAAAACTGCTTCCTCAGAGCTGATCCATGTTCCGCGCGGAACACGTGAATAGCCGCATACCTGCTGGCCCATCTCTGATGCCCGGCTTGAAGCTGGGGCCAAGCCGAGGAAGCGTTGTTAACGTGCCATTAATCGCGTGCCAAAGCATTCGTGTCGGCAAAGTGACGCGTGGCCGACGCGAAATATTTAATTGGCCCTTTCGAGGTCGCAGGACCGAAACGGGCTACCGAGTCAATTCGTATTACCGTTATATATAACTCTTTGATATTGCTGCGGAACGAAATAGGTCAGCTGGCGCTGGTCTTGCTAGCCGGCTAACAAAAGCAAAGTTCTATAGCGGCCAATGTGATTTCTGTCGTTCTGCGGCCAGTTCTGTGCAAACGTTTACGATCGCATTCTCGTTAACCAATGCCACCTCTGGCCCCTTTTCGCCCTTCCTCTAAACCCTTCTGTCTCCGTTCTTTTTCTGTTTTCCCTCTTTCGTTTTTTCTCTGTCTCGTTACGTAACCGTTGTACAGAGGCTCCGATCGAATGATCCCATCGAACGTTAACGAATCCATATTAGGATGGCGAGACTCGATTGCTGTTTTGGAGGAAAACGTCGTTATAGTTGGTACAAACGACAGACCGCGGTGGAGCGAGGAATTGCCAGAACGAGCTTTCGTTTTTGTCATTCTTCGCGTCATGGGTTAAGATTTGATGGTGGATGGTAGCGTTGGTGAAATGGATTATTGACACGGTTAGTTTGGGATTTGGGAAGTTATGATGGGTCGATGCTTAAATGACTGGTAGCTTCAAG
>NIJG01000024.1:979442-1087120 GCA_002201625.1 Euglossa dilemma | reverse complement strand
TATATCAACTGTCAGATTATTAATGACGTTTGGTGCAACTGTTCTACGTAATTCTTTAGGGATTTTAAATCTTAAAATTTGGAAAATTGTAATAGTTCCATGATTAAATACCTAGAATATTTTGTGACTATAAAAATTTTCTTAAGGAAATTTAATTTTCATTATGAGCTTTTCGTCATATCAATTGACAAGTTATTAGTGACATTTGATGCATGTACATTATATAATTATTTTGGAATCTTAGATCTTGGATAATTTAATAGTTAAAAAGTCTTTTTAAGTTTTGAGCAGATTATTTGTTGCGATGCTCTTAAAATTACACTTATTATAATATATTAAATTTGCTAGTACGACGTCGAAAAAATTCCTGATATATAAATTGCAAAACATATTTCATTAAATGGCAATTTAATATCGTCGTTAGGGATATTAAAACGGTTTATAAGAATCATCCGAAAATCACCATGTAATGACACAAAGTATAAAAGGGAAAGCTCGTAACGTATTCGTCTGTTCTCGAAATATCTGTACCAGTTGTAATTCGAAAATTAATCAAAACTTAATGCGATTATAAATGTCAGCATTATACGCGGCTTATCCCATCAGACCGTTTCCTCTTATTTCGACGAGTAACGTGTTCGATCGGACTTACCTATTCGATAAGCTGACGATATTCGTTAAATAGACAACATTCGCCATAAAATTTGTGAGATGATGGTCAAAAATTGACGAATATACTTAATATGTTTATATTTATATACTAAAGTATTCATCCCATGTATACTTTTATACTCTTACAAAGGATAATATTAAGCAATAAGATCAAACGATTTTCACTTGTATTAATTATGTAATTTATTACTCGCGAGTATTAGAATATTTTAATAGATTCGTAGTAATAATAGATGAGAGCTTCTGAAATTAATACTACTAAATGTATCAATAATAATTATACTGTAAATTCATAATGATAAAGTCATAAAAAAGAATTCATTAATAATATAATGAATTAGCTATTTATGAGTATTGTAATACTTTACCACAATCCAAATAATAATAAATTAATATCACTCGAATTTATAATAATAGATTTACCTACAATAATTGTCATTATTCGAAGCTAATGACAAATTAACGATTATAATATCAACGACTCTCTTAATAATTTAGCAACAGCATATAGAAATTAAATATGGGAGTACGAAACGCGTCTTATAATTTCAGATATCACTGTCTCTGCATTAATCAGAATAATTCCTGTATGTACTTATAAAAACACATTCCAACTTATTTTAAATTATTTCCTGACACACACAGATACCAATTCTAACGTAAAAAATTATTTTGAAAAAATAAATCACACTGTATAATATTCCAGAATATACAATATTAATATAATATTAAAATCACCGATATTTTCAATCATAAAATTATAATTACGTTAGAACGTAACAAAAACAAATATAAATATATAAATTCATCATACCCTATAAACTACATCCACAACATAATGCTATATTCCTTTATATTTTATATTAAAAATATGAAATATAATTTAAAAGTTTATTCGTGAAAATTTTCAAGAGAAGCTTTCGTTTTGAGCTTTCAAGCATAAGTGTCACCAAAATACGAAAGTAGCCAACACTTCGCCAGCTTCACAGGATGCCGGGTGACACACCTGACAAGGGTGTAAGCCTCGAATAAAACGTCTGTCACGTTAGGCCGGAAAGATTCGAAACTCTCGTACCCTAGAAGATTTTTTTCAAAATATCTCTTATTTCCTCGCGTACCTATTTCCAAACTGTTAAGACTTCAAATCGCTCTCGTCTCGAGGAGCCGTGAATTAAACGCGAATTTCCGAAACTGTTACTCGGAAAATTCACATAACGAGCACTGAATAGAGCAGCTATAAACTTCGTTCAACTTTCATGGGGAAATCAGATACGCATTTCATTCTCCGGAGATAATCCGTTAAGGAAACCCCGCGATTCAACTTATAACTTTCGAAAGTTTAATCCAAGATTCCATTCTTTCGCCGGGACACTGGGAAAAACTCGTCAAATCTTCGAGTTAGCCTTCTTAACGCGGAACCGTCGGGGATTAAACGGAAAAACTGTGCGTTCAGCTCGCGTACGCCGCATAATCCGAACGAGTGTAAATAAAAAAGAGTAGGAAAGTAAAACTAATTTCAATTGCGGGGAAAATCCGCGCGAGATTCGTCATTAAATCCAAATCCCTAAGCACGTTAACTTCTTCGCTGGCCGAAAGTGCTTCTCGCAGATAAACTCCTCCATCATCCCTTCGCCCCGCCGTGCCATTAATTCGTTGAAAAACTCGCGGTAATTGCCCAGCGGGGATAAAGAGACACGTTGGATAAAGTGCAAGCCGTGCATTATTGTCTAATTTATACGTAACGTGGCCGGGAACACCGTCCTTGCCAGGGCTATTTACACCCCTCGAGATCGCGTCTGGGGCAGCATTTTTTCTCGCGATCACGCGCTGCATTTGCAATTCACTTAGCAAAGAGACAGGCCGGGGTATGTGTGCTGACAGATTGATAATTGATGACACAAATTCCAAGCGGGAAACTAGGACGGGCTCAGAGACCAAGCGGGGATAATTGAAGAACGCCGAAAACTTTCTTCCCGCGGAGAGAGAGAGAGAGAGAGAGAGGGGGGTGAAGATATAAAATTCGCTCGTAAGATTAATCCGTTAAAAGCACCGTGAACTCGCTCTGATCTCGCTCCCTCACTTGCGGCGAGGGTAAGTTCGGCTTTGTGCCAGAAAATGCACAGGGAAGCGTTAGTTGTTCCCGAAAACTTGGATGCGGGTTTTCTTCCGCCCCCTCGCGCCGCGTTTCGTCCTTCACAGGCCAACCCCCGTTCACCACCCCTCGCCCCAGTGTCTGCCTCCGTTCCCTCTTTGGCCTCTACCCTCGATCCTTGGTTCACAGCCGAATCTGCTCTCAACTTTTCCTCTATTTCACGATCTAGGATGCCCGCGGTTTTCCATACTGGATACCACTTTGGCGAATCTGCCTAAATTTGCGTGAACGTAATAAGATTTTAGCACATCGTTCCACTTTAATACGTTGCCCTTTAACATTTCGCGAATAAGCTTCTGACAGTAGGGTTAGGAGTTGGATTTTATCGTCGTTCGCTCCTTTTCTTTTCAGGGGGATATTCAAGGGGTAGTTGGCATGTCTTTGGTTTTTCTTCTTTGATGAATCGTCGTGCAGTGATTCGCAAAGTTTCGAGGTCTTAATGAAAAGCATTTTGGCGTAGAAAAATTGTTGTAAGAAAATTTCTTTCATATACGTAGCTTGGGTTTTAACTTTTCATTTTTGAAGTTGCCAAAAGTGTGTAGATTCATTTGATATTTTATTCATTTGTTCAGATAAGGATGTAATTAGATTTCAATTATTATTATCTGTGAATATTATGTTTTACAGGAAGGAAATTTGAAAGGAAATTCGCTGTTCCAATTTATCTTATTCCATACTTCAATATCGATATATTAAATATATAGATTAAAGCTACGGTCAGAAGCTTCAATAGTAACTTTAACCTGAACTTTATCTTCGACGAAATAATGAAATTTTTCGCCATTCGCTACACGCTTTATATCGCGAAATGTAAGGGTAATAAGAACAAAGTAAAAGTGCTTGGTTCCATTATCAAGCCAGTGAAATTTTTAAACATCGACACTCGCGTTCCCTCTTTCGCATTAAGCAACTCCATCTCCATCAATCTGAGCAATAATTATTCCAACCCCGAAACTATCGACCCGACGGCGAGATTTAAAATCACATTACTTCCCCTACGCTAAACAAACTCATCTCTAACAACCCAAGGAGCAATTTCTCCAGTCACCAAACTCTCGACACCTCGAGAAATGAAATTAACGGCGCACGGTAAATAGCAGCCTGGATGATACTCGAAGCATCATGAAATTCCCAAAAGAACCTCGAATTCATCTTAGCACGATCCAGATCCAGCGTTTCACGCAGTTATTAAGTGGATTCGATACATTATTCACTCGGTTGAGTTAGACAAACTGCGGTGGTCGTCGAGGTTCTCGCTAGATTGGAAAGCACTCAACCTCGAATTCGTTAAGCTTCGGGGAAAATGAAAAATTATCGCTTTACCGCCTGGAAAACTGACTACCCGGTTCTTCGAGACCCTCAGACGTGAGTTCTTCGATTCGACGAGGGTAGCAGCACGTTGGAACAGAGAAGATGCTGGCACGAGATAAGGATGGGAACAAAGAACACGGACAAAGAGGACTGAAACCGAGGACGCCACTTACGACACCGGCAAGACGCTATACTAATTACATTCGTTAAGCAAATCACCGGTTATTTGTGTGCTAACGAACACAACGAGTCGCGTTCAAAGGTATCCGATAATTATAAGACCAAACCGAACTGCAGGAGAACTATTGAGTCTCGGATAGAGGCTAGTGTGGTTACAGTTAACTGGTTGCAATCGTGTTTCGTTATATTGCAACCAGCTCCACGTGACTTCAAAATTGCGCGATCTTTGTCTCATTCAAATTTGCTAATAAGTACATATATATGTACTTACATATCGGAGTTAACGAGTTTGATCCTCTGGTTTCCTATTCTGTTTCTCATTTCTATTCTTTTTCGTATCTTTATTCCATTGTTTTTATTTCAAAGGAATTATTCACAGGAATGTTATTAGATTTGTACGAAAGAAAAATATATGGGATATTACATTCTCAATTCATAGGAAAATTGAAAATTTTTTGAGTGTTTAGATATGACAGTATTTGCTCAGCACTCATCCCTTTCATCTTTTATTCCGAAGGATTGGTATACTTGATAGAGTTTGGATACCAAAGTGCTGGGAATGTAGAAGAATTGTGTAAAAATAGCTACGATATTATATTTATACGGAACAGACGAAAAACAAATTAATTTGGGACAAAAAAAGGAAATAGAATAATATACACAAATAAATCTGAAATTCAGAAAATTTCTTGTAACAAAATGTTTATAATTTGAATTGTTTAATTTATAGAAATTTTGGAATACAACTGAGGATTTTTAATATAAATCAAGGTTTCTTTTAATTTGATCGTGTATATCTCGCAAGATAACGAATATACCAAAATTTCGATGCTTTTGTTAAGAAGTGTGCAAAATTTCCAGGTCACGTAGCATTATATTGGGTTAAAATAAAGTTAATGACGAAAATGGGTATTTAAAGAATATCCGTCGTTTATGACCCAAAGATTACTATTAATAAGTACCCGAAACCCTCTCGGCTTGCCGTGTGCAACTTGTACAGCAACCAAACCAATAACCAAACTTGTCAAACAACTAATCTTACCAGAGTGTTAGAAACCGAGAATGCAGATCTGTGTAACTAGCTTCACTGTGCTAGCAGATAAAGCATGGATGTTATGAGACAAGTTTCAAGAGTGAAATTACCGACGAAGAGTTCCAGCTCGACGATATTACCTTGATCATGAATCATGACTGACGACATTTTTTCCTGAGCCTAACGTTACGTGGTGGAAGGGAAGAAATTTCCAATATTTACTCATCGCGTGAATTATAACGTCTATTACACGGGTAATGAATTGTTATTATATAATTCGAATCTTTAAACAGCTGCTACTACTATAATTTGAGGTTCAGTGGACAATATTATTAAAAATGATACCTGCAAATGTTTACAAATATTTCATATATAATAATTACATTTATTTATCAATATTGGAAATAATTAGATCTCCTATAAATTTTAGAAAAAAAGTATCATAAAGAAGAGATACTTGTAAATATTTTAAATATGTTAAATATAACGTAAAAAATATTCACAAATTTTCAGAATTATTTCAGTTAAATTATTTTACAGTTTCCGTGAATAGTAAGTTCAAAATAATAGTATTATTCAAAGCGAGAGTTTCGAGAAAGAGAAAATTAAAGAAACTAGAGCACTAATTAATTGTCAATAGGTATACATGTATATTTAATAGTATGTATATTGAAAAATCATTATTTTCGGGATGACCTAATATATTCTATCACAGGTACTATACTTCCATGTTGACGCAAGAATATTTGAAAGTCACAAAGACCGAGCATTAAATTTGTAGACGACGATATTAACGAAAGAACTTCTCCCAAGAAAACTCTGTGTCCTCTTTATAAAATATTCGAAAAAAGAGTGCCCATTGCGACTTAAATCTCCTTTGCCGACTCCAAATACCACAGGAAAAGTGGGGATCGACCCTGAAACATCGATCCCTTTGCGACCACTGGGTCAAGATCATTCCGAGCTCAGACAGAGGGGCTAGAAATTTTACAGAGAAATTTAACTTTCTCAGATTCACAGCAGCGAATTTTAAACTACGCTAAATAACGCTGAACAACGTTAACGTTAGGTTCCACCATGTTTCTCATTCTCGAAGTTGAACAACGATTGACGAGCGATTCTCAAACTCGAATTTATAGGTTTTCGATACGTAATCTCGAACCACGAATTAGGTTAGATCGAAAAGGGACTTTGAACTTTCCGCAATCTCGATGTGGACTTCAAAGAGTTTGCGACGAGCAAGCAGGATGAGTTCGCGGAGAACTCTGAAGGGAACTCGCTATCTCCAAGTAATTTCTCAGTGTTTATTCCTTCTATAAAGAAGTACAGCGACGTAGCTCCTCGTTGAAGTTAGTACATCGGGAAAGATACGGGTGGGTAACGGAACATCTATCCTTGAACAATTGTCAGGACAGGGTAATCCCTTTTGGCCTTAATGAAAGAAGTTAGGTTTAGGAAAAGGAGCATCCTTCCAGGAAATCGAAATACCATTAGAAAGAAAAAGAGAAAGATATTTAGAACACGTTTCAACTTTATAATTTTTAATACTGTGATCCTGAACTATCTCGAAACAATTTTTCACGGATTATTTCCTCAAGGATCAGATACAACTATGTACAGAGTTGCTCGTGAAATTTAGTATATCAGGAAAACTATGGGAAGATACCAGAGCATCGATCCTTCAACAATTGCTTAAAGTTCAGACAGTCAAGAGAAATATTCCTCAACTTTCTTAACAGCTTACCCTGGAAGTTTACACTTAATAGTATACATGTAATGCAAATACTTAATATTTAGCAATAATTTGCTAAAGATAAGTCACATAAGTTGTCTACAACGAAGTAACTTCTGAACTATGAATTTCACGGTCAAATTTTTAAATATAGAGAAAAGTTGAATTAAAATTAAGGTTAATAAACATACTGTATTACAAAATCGAAGATTCTTCGTGTAATTAACGAATCTAGGACAAGTATCAGGTCAGAATAATCAAGGTTACCAAAAAGATCGGTTTCCAGGGAATGAATTGTCCTCGCAGAGAAGGAAGATAGTGTATAAAGAAAAAGTTACGTTAAACCCAAGTCCTAATGTTACAATTCTCCATAGTACATGCAATTCGATCGGAACGTCGATCTGTGAAATTCAATCGTCATTATCCAGAAGGAATTATAATTAATACGTTCAGCAGCATAACCGGGGTATCATGTGATAAACTATGACAAGCGGTACGCCGTTCGCCTAATTAAAACGGAGCCACGTGAAGAGAGCGGAGTGAGAGAGATGGGAATGTACACAGACAGCAGTCACCACCCAGTTTCCACTTCAATATATTGTTATCAAGCCGTAAATAAAGCATAATGACATCCGGGGTGACTTGGGATTGAAGCTGCTTGATCACCGCAGCAAAGCGGAGCCCCAGGCAATCGACTTACAAGGACTACGTGCAAAAATTCGTTGCCGGGTATATTAAACGCAAATACGTGCATAAAACGTGACCTATTTTTTAAGCCACCTCGGATATGGAGAGAATAAAGTTTACGTTCGTAATCACCCGCTGGATTATTGCCTGGGAATTTGCGAGTATTCTTGGATTATGGTTTAAGTAGCAGGTTATTATACTTTATTCGACAGCCAGTTCGTAGATATTCCGACGCGAAATTTTCGATACGGCTAATTTTATACTTAATGTTGTTATTGTACGGATATTGAGCAGTAATTTTGTTTGTTTCTATATTTACGGTTCAAGTCTCAATGGCTTAAATATCAGAGTATAAACGCAAAACAGTTAAGAGAAAAGACACAAAATTCAACTGATTTACAATCTGGAAACTTTAAGCATTTATACTTTTCGTACTCGATAGTTGAACTTTATGTCTCGCTGTAAAATTTTAATATCCAACGTTTAATACGAAGAACTAAAAGTTATTATTAACATACAGATAAGGAAAATGCATCGTTCAGAGACGTCAGTTCTCGTTTACGATTTCGGAAGGAATAAGCTAAAATGGATTTATCTTTTGTCGTAAATATATTCACAATGCGAATCTATTCAAATATTGGAATCGACATCGATTATTTTAAAAATAAAGAAAATTCCAATATAAACTACCTCAGAATTTATTTTTCATAATTGTCAAGGATGATTTGTAAAATTTGCAAAGGAGTATACAATTATTACAGTAAATAATACTTCAATTGTATTTATTCGTTATTTACTATACTCGGTTTAATTTCTCATAAATATATTTCTATATAAAGTAAAACAACGAATTACTTCTAAAAAAGACGAATTATACATTCTGTATGATTTTCTACGAAAGAATTTTGATAGAGGTAAAATTGCTAATAGAAGAAAAGATAAGAAAAATGAATAAACCCAGTCCTTTGTATGACAGAAATTTACTTATCCAGTATAGGTAAAAACAAAAGTAATTAATTTCCATAGAATGGGTAATCTAGTAAGCTCATTGCTTGAATATGCACAAAGCACTAGTTTTCGGTTTGTTGGCTAAAGTTAAGCTGCTTGAGCAGGATTGGCAGTAAAATAGCTAATTGTCTTATGGGCTGTGTGCTGCATTAGTAAGGGTGATTTGAAATTCCACTTAAAATTGTATGTTACCAACTGGAAACCCCGGAAGTTGATGCCAGTTAATGCGAACTGCGATAGTTAAATACACATATATCGGCCTTAGAAATTTTCCTCACATTACGCAATATACATGCATGTCCCTTGTTTCAACTTAATACACAAACGTTATACACGAATAAAAATTTACAGCCTTGTCATAAATTCTGAGACATGATATATGGCTCTGTCGCATAACCACTGGCATGTAAAACGTTTGTTCGTGTATTTTATAGGACTTTAGCGAAAAAAATCCATTTGCGTTTAGAAACTGCACTTATTAATAATACGCGTTGACGTTCAATAATAAATATCCCAATTCATCGATCAAAAACTTTAAAAAAAAAAGTACATTTACAAAAATAAATACTTATACTTCGATGGTTTAAAAATATATAAGAAAATAAATATTTTTGTCTTTAACCTCAGTCTTACTAACTTATAAAAATAAAACCTACAACTAATTAATTTTTCTAGCTTTATTCTGAGGAATTATAGACACCAAGATACCAGAAATGAACTGTTTAACAGAATTATCATTGACGATAAAAAATATAATAATACAATTCCAAATAAATGATTATATACTATATAAATACTACAGAGACATAAAGATGGTGAAAAGAATTCATTAGAGAGTAAGAATAAGTGATTAGAATGTTTCAGCGCAACAATTCCTGTTAAGCGCAGACTTAGAAATTAATATCTCATGGGATTGCATATTACTTTGGCAACTCTACCTGCACTCGTCACCACAGTGATTCGTACCAAGGGAATACTCAACAGTTCACGTCTAGCCATGCCTTTCATCCAAATTCATCCTCTCACCTGGCTTCCAGACACTGTCTGAGATATAGGCCAGCAAGAAGCCTGAGTGACGAGTCCATCTTCGATTCCTTTTTCTCATTCATTTCATCCTTTTTACTATCCCTTATACCCTACTCCATCTTCCATTGTAAACCTGCTACACATCGCGAGTTCGTATTTTACGAGAAATAATTCACACGAACTAGGACCTGGTAGCCATGTAATTCAAGTAACTGATCACAACTTAATTGTTGTTAATCTACTCTTTAATCAACGCGTAGTTCAAACTCTTAGCCCTTAACTACCGCTGTAACACCTGAGGTGGAATAAATCTACAAACAGTTTCGCGAAACTTATAATTCTAGTTGTCCTTTGAACACGAATAGCCGATGTAACACCTGCGAATTTGAACAAGCTTCGAGGATTCTGCGAAGCAATTACAGGTGCCAACAAAGACACTGCGGCGGACACTGGATTAATTGACAACGAGCTAACTTGAAAGGTGAATTTAGAACTTTAAAACAAATAAATGTTTCTATGTTGTCCTAGTTGCAATGTTATATTTAAAAATCTCAAATAAACATATTTATTCACAATAGTAAATTCTTCCTGTACAACATTTTAACCTTCGTTATATATAATTAAAAAATTATAACGAGCACCAAAGGATCTCGTATGTCGTTGGAAGTTCTTTTCATTGTACACCAGCTTCGGAGAATTCGCATTTTCAATCCTTTCAGCTTGCCATAGATGTAGCATACCTCGGAAAGTCTCAGTCCCACGTGTATATTTCACGCTGTTCAAAGTCTGGTCCACAAATATACTTTCTTAAACAAAAGTATACGAAATGGTGTAGATTTATTCCTTATTAAAGCCAAATACCTCGTTCGCGGGAGACACGGCACGGCCCGCGGAATGGAAATATAATTCTGAAAACTCGGAAGACCCAGGGACGATATACAAAGTGTGTTACGAAGTTACGAGAAGTTACGGCGAAGAATGGCGAAGGTAAAAAAGGAGCCGCACAACGTGAAATCTGTTTCGTGAATTCGTAACTTCCCCGGGAAGAAGAATGGCTTCGGAGAGAGGGAGGAGCTCCCTTAGCCTGTAAGGACTAACATAAAGAGCGAGAATCCGAGTTTGGTCGCGACAGTAAAGCCAGGAAATGTCGTTGTGAACGAGACCGGAAATCTAAATAAGAAAAAAAGAGCGGCCCTTGCTTTCTGTCTGCTCGCGACATCCCGGATCCGCGAAATTATTCCAGCATGCTCGTCGACACATTAGATATTGTTAGCCCGCGAGCGAATGTCATGAAACTTTAATAGGAGAGGAATTGAAACTGAAGCTGGCGCCTAGAGCAGGCGGGAATATGGCAGAATATATAGGGGTGAGGTGATGTTCCAGAAGGGATGATACGCGTTAATAAATGTGATCCTTCCAGGAGCAGCGTTTTAAATTCACCAGTGATTAATCATTGTCACTTCGCTCCTCGCGAGATCCAGACACGATAAACTTTTAAGCAAAGCTACGTAGAGCTCATCGTCGCGAGACGGTTTGTTTAATCGTGGAAATGGAGGTGGGTCCGTCTCTTAATTTTTAATCACAAACAAACGATAATTAAACAAATAACGAGCCAGAAATTGGGTAAAAATAAGGATCGACTTTTAAAAGTCGCTGTTTATTACATTCCAATTATTTTGTACCAGGATTCAGTAACATCCGGGTTCACACAAGTCACCCTTTTTCATAAAATATCAATCGCTAATGGAATATTGTGATATTTAGAAATAATTATAACACGCATTTGGATGCGAGTAAAAACGTAGAAATGAAGAATGCACCGAATGCAAACGATATTAAAGGAAATATTAAATGATATTTAAGGTTCTATTAGAAAATATAGCTAAATACACGTAAATATAGGTATACTAAATTAAGTATAAGTAAAATATAAAACGTGTCACTCATCCAGAAACCTGGCAGCTTTATTAATATCAAAGATAACCTTTCACTCATAATTGCACGCTGCCACCTACTTTATTTACATAAACCCAGCCTAACATCTTGCCCCCTTCGCAATCGAGCCTTCGTTCCGGCATGTCAGATCGAGTTTCATTTGTTAAATTAACAAAATAAAAGCAGGTGCGCTTATCAGGCCACCGGTGCTTGGCAACACATTTCAAGGAGAAGCGAATCGATTTCGGACGCTGGAGTACTCTTAAGAGCCAGCTAACTTCGTTTTTTATCGATCAGGACACCTGGCTGAAACGTTTCCGATAAGAGAACTGCGCGAGAAGAGGATGAAGCACTCTTTGTACGGTTACACGGGGCTCAATGAAAATTCTATTGATAACAGAACAACTCGGTGAAGGGAAAACATGCTCTTCCTTCCTCACCGAATCGACAAAAGTTGCGTTATCGGCGTGCAGCTTTTTTGGCTCTTGCCTGTTCGCAACGTTCCTCGCCATTGTCCTATCGTGAGCCGACCTAAACGTCTCGTTCGAGGAACAGAAGGAGGAGAGAAAATTCACGACGACTACGCGGTCGAACGTTCCCGCGAGAAGGAACAAATGTCACCGTCAGAGAAGGTCAGGCTAGGGAAAAGGGAACGTGTTACGAGGCTTTTCACTCTACTCCATTTTATATGCATGCACGTTACGTGCCGGATAATTTTAACCCTCGACACTTCGTTTACGTGTACACGGCTATATTCTCTCGGCAGCCTCGTCGCTGGACAATGTTAAGGGCGTATATCATCGACTATGTGCGATCGCGAAGGCGCGTCACACATGGGGGTGTGCGAGCAACGTAAACACCATGTACAAAGTACCGGCGCATTTTTCTGCAAACAAGTTACCCAGTGCTATATTTACATGTATTCGCTTCGTGTGCGGAATATCAGGTGACGTGCTTATTTCATTTTTGACATTCGATGTTGACCATGGTCGATATTTATGTGCTACGTCGCGGGGAACACGTGGAAGATAATATTCGTGGGTTCGTGACTTTGTTCCCTTCTGATTTTTTGAAAATTTATGGTCATAGAAGTTGTTTAGATGTTTTAATTATGTGCATATAGTTTGGTGTTATCAAAAAATAAGTCACGCGAGTATCTATAAATATTTTTCATGAAATATCATTTAATTTTGGGGATGTTATATATGTTACTCTCTTTATGACACGTTTAATTACGTAATTGATTTTGCAAAATATGGTAAAAGATAATACAGTTTTATTAATTAATTCAGTTATCTTTGCCTTATAGATATGGATGACTAGGAAAAATAATAATGAGAATGATATTTAAATGATATTTCGAGATTTAAAATAAAGTAACGAGGGATAGGTTTTCATGGATATTTTGAGTAATAAGAGTGGAAAAAAGTGGAGAGGATAATACCCATTAACGGGACAAAGAGTGTAAAAAGGTTGCACAAAAGGCTGTGAATGTTTCGAGAATGTTTCAAGAAGTACTACAGCCTAACAAAGAACGAATTGTTTTATTATATATTTTGCTTAAAGGTGAAGTAAAGCGCAAGGCGTTTATAATAGATCATTCAAGATGTTTCATTTCGTGGAAATCAGATAAAAGTTATTTGAACGTTTATGAAAATACTCTCTAACAGAAATTTCTCTTTTGGAAATAATTATACGAAATTTTACTGTTATAATAACCTTGCATTAGAGTGTTGAATGAATACAGTACAAGTACAGGTACAATTTGAAACCACATTCATTCGCAATTTTAATTATATAATTCATTCGCAATATTTATTATATAATTCATTCAATAATTTTTGTTGAAAGACAATTCAAACTTTTCTATACTAATCTTCTTTTGACCTAACCTACATATTATATTGTTTCCTTTATTGAATGTAAAAATTTTCACCTAACTTTGCTTAATTTAGGAAGAATGACAAAAGCTATAGAAAATTTTTTCGATTCATTTTAGTAATATAAAACAAAATTTCTCAAGACACGATCTTCATAGTTGAGGGTCGCGATGAAGATATTAAGTAAAGCACTAAAATCTAATCGCAAGTTGATGTCGAGAGCCCTGTTCAAAGCGCTTTAACGACCTGTTATGATCAAAATGTTTTGTACCAGATTATATTCCTCTTAGATAACAGAGCTTGCCATTAAAATGAATCATGGTGAACTTTATCTAACAACGTTTAGGGCTTCACAATGTCCTTGCTTTACTGCGTCGCCATTGTACCTGATAGAGTCCAAATTTTAAGAAAAAGATCGTAAAGCAGATATTCCAAACAACAAGGCTACAATTAATAAGATTTGTTAAAGATAAGTAAATTTAAATCAGATTTTAGAAGATAAATTAAGAACCCAAGCTAACCTATCACACTCAGATAAATCAAGATAAGATCACGTAACTATGAACAGATTTGACACTACGATTCTAGTCTCATCAGTTAACAAATTAATCTAAAAACGACTCGGATAAATCATTAAAAATCCCACGTTAAATAAAACTTCAAAGCCATATCCCTAACCCACACTCGAGGTTTACACAAACCGTAAAGCTACTGACAAATATTTAATAGTCAGTTGTTCAATGTCCGCAAACTACAGATGACAACAAAAACAATCTTCCAAATTTTTATCCAACTTTCATAGCCAATGTCTTCCTGACAATACCACGTATACAATCCCTGAAACTTCGAGACCCCATCAGGCATCCCGCTAAATAGCAAATCGATAAGGCGAAAGAAAAATCTGCCAAGCAACATCCAACATTACCACGAGCGAATTCGTTCAAGTTAGAGAGAAAAAGCGGGGAGGAAAAACGGCGGTTCCCATTTCTGGGATTGTTCGATGAGAAATAGGAACACTTGCTGTCCCGCGCGGTGGCCGTTGCGCGGAACTTGAGGATTCGCTTTTTCCTAGGACACATTACAGCGGTTCCCGAGGAAAATTCACCGCCAACTACGAAACAAAGCTCGGCTGGCGAGTATAATGGCCCGGTTTCTGAAATAAAATCCAACGAAGTTGAGGAACAGAAGATTCCTCCTCTGATGGTAGCAACAAAGCGCCCCCGGTGGCACGTTAACGAACACGTCAAACGCACACTTCGATCCCAGCTAAGTTCGACGTACATTCAATCCTCGGAGGCACGGTTCCTCTCGGTGTCTACCTGTGTGTATATATATATATATATATTTATTCGATGCATTTGTTCCAGTCAATCTCAATACGTTTATTCCGACCGTGTCGTCGGCTTCTTGTCAGAGAAAGGTTCGCGGCGACGTGAAATTAAAGCGATAAAGGAATCGATAAATGCGTCAGCCACTGCCGCCTCCGCCGCTGCCACCATCCTGCTGTCCCAACCCTGTTCGCTCGTCACATGCTGGCGATAAACCGGGAATCGGGAGGTAAAACGGAGCGAAAAAAAAGGGAGAGAGAGAGAGGGATGACGCAGGTCCGCGCTGAATTGTGACCGTTGACTTTTCGTCAGTCGCCGCAGCTCTGTGATTGCCCGGCAACGGTGGCGCAGAATTCACGGCGGGTTAGGCTCAAGTTAAGCCGAACCACTGAATTGAATTACCTTTTATCGAAAACGGCCTTGCCGTCCCGCCGGCGTTGCCTCGGCTACGCGCTCGTCCGAATATTTCTCGCGGCACGATTCCTCCCAATGCCGCTGTCTTCCTTACCCCCACCCCGCGCCGCGATGTTTCCGCAACGTTAGGAATCCGCTTCCGCCCTATTGACGCGTTCCCATGTTCAACGATCCCGCGAGAAATTGCCCGATCGTTACCCTGATTTTCGAGCTGGTCCGTTTCACAACACACTGGCCGCCGTGTGCCACGGAACCGAACGTGTCTCAGTTGTATCTTTCGCCGAGGAGTGGGGGTAATGGACGGCCGAGGAGTGGGGGTAACGAGAGCCGCAGATATCGGCGGACAGCCGGGCGCGTACATCGCGGCTAAGTAGGCTGTGAAAGATAGCCTGGGATTGTTTCAGAAATTCATGGAAACACCGACCACTGTAAAATTGTATCAAGGTCTCGCTTAGTCAGCAGCTCGCGAAATTACTTTGGCAAGGACGGAGGGTGGGGAGTGGGCCACCGTGGTCGGGCATCGTGGCCCGATTAATTTCTTCCGAACGATATATAAAAGCGAACGTTTATGAAAGAGAGGAATTATCGAGCGCGGGAATAAGGATTTTTCTTTCTTTTTTTTTATTTCGCTCAACGAAATTCAACGCCAGTCTCGTGTGAGTTTTCCCTTTTTTCTCGTGTTTTTCTGCGTTTTAAATATTTGGGAGAGGAGAGAGTGGATTAAAATTATTTACTATATATGTAGTTTGTGACGTCGATATTGAATGTTGACGAATAATGTATATAATATCTGGGTTAGCGAGAGAACTACGATGAGAGTTGAAATAACTCGTTTCAAAAATATGTCGCTGTTTTTTGGCAAAACTTATATCGATATTTTATTAAAATAAGATGACGGTATACTCTTTTATTTTTATTATACGATATTAATTAATACCAATTGCGTGTACTGGATTTGTACATTACAGATCGATAGTTTCAGTGTTAATATTTTGTAGCGTTATTAGCAATTTACTTGTAAGGTTGTTTGGGAGAAAAATAGAGTTGGGATATTTGGGTAATTTGCAGAATAAATTTGCTAAAATGCTGTTATATATAATTTAGCAAACTTGTCAGATGCACGATTCTTTTTTTATGTTCGAGAAGTTAACACTGTTAATAAAAAGTTTCACTAATTAAAGCGAGAAATTGTTTAAAAAATTCGGAAACGAGTCGTGTTAGAAAGAGTTGATAGAGTGTGCAGAGTTTATACGAAAGTATAATACTTTTAACGGTTCGTCGTTGGTTAATAAAGCGAAGGAAGTAATAAATTGAGTTACTTTTCTCCGAACTGTACTAATTTCTAGTTTTGGGAACTTTGCGTATAAACACGGTATAGTTCCGAGTTTGGAACTCAAGACATCGGAATAAAACTTCCTGCTGAATTTTTGTTAACGTAACTGAAACTCTAGCGTTTGCGAAAAGAACAACATACAGGTGGAGAAGCCGACGTATATAGACAATTTGTAAGTACGAAAAGAACAGGGTACCATTCAACATTTACCTAAGATGCATTTAGTGTCATTAAAAGTTGGATTTTTAATTGCAGTTTCGAAACTTAATCGTTTCTTTTTTAATACAATAGCAATGTAGAATAAAAATATTCTTAAATATTCAAACTAAGCTTTTTCGTAAAAAAACATTATCGCAAGTTACTTCAACGTGCAAACGTATCGTGTAAATTAATTTCTATATTACTTGAGAATGTTAAATCTTTTCTTCTCATTCACAGTACTTGATTCTTCGTTTTAACATTTTCCAATAATCATCTCCTTTTTATAACAACAGGTCCGAACAATTTTAATATCAATTTCTTCACGCACTCGTAATTTTAATGAAAATATAATAAAAGTGCTCCAATCAAAGTTATTTAAAAACCAATTTAATTCCCTCAGCACCCCTCGCCGAAATTGCATTCTTTATCCAAATTTGCTTGTATAATTGCATCTATTATATTCCAGAGAATTTATACAATATCATCGACGTCGAATGATAAAAATTGATTTTAATATTGGAAATTAAAGAATTCATATTTCTCTTCTATATTCCACGGCACAAAGACAAATAACAGAGGATGCCATCTGAATCAGCGACTGCCATTACGCAACGATAATTTTGCAACTTAAATGCGCGACATCCTTTCCGAGAATTTCCCAAGGAACAGGTCTTACGTTCAGGTGAATTTAAAAATGCAGAGACGTCGAACAAAAGCAACGATTTGTTTTCCACGCGCAACAAATAGTCCCAGTGTCCTTTGATGTTCCTTGCGAGTGAATCTAGATACGGGTATGGCATGTACGATAAAGGCGGAATAAAATCGTTTTGGATTCTCTGAAGAGGAATCGAGGGTGAGTCCTTGACACGTAGCTGCTACGACGCAACAATGGAATAAAATGCAGTTTAACTGTGATCATTTAGATATCTCCGTTCCATTTCCAAAATTGATAAGTATCTTTACATCGTAATATACCTGGATTTATCTCCACTTAATTCCGTATTGGCTAAAATATGAGAAAAAAAATAAAGAAAAATGAATATGTACGTGTTCTTTCTTCTCTGCGACAAAAGCGTTGAATTTCCAATATTCCCAGAAAAATAACTCAACTCGCTAATTCTATATTTCATTCCGACGGGCAATCAAATAAATCGAGGTATTTGCGAGTATTACAGTTACACGATCCGTCTGAATCACTCTAGTGTACGGATGTGTAAACTCAACGCGGCGAAATTCTTGCCCGGGCAACGTTTAATAAATTAACGATACACTTCGAATCGTTGTCGCCTGTCATGCAAATTTTTATCGAAAACCTTTAAACCAAACCTTTCGCTCGCGATTCGATTATTCTGAATACAATTCGATTCTCCGGAGAAAGACGATTTAAATTTCGTGTTGCGGGAGTGATGGGTAACTGTTCGAGTGTGTGAATGATTGCGATTGAAAGATACGCGTGTCGAAATATGCAAGACATATGAAAGGTAACTTGTTTATTTCATTTTAACTGATTTACTTCATTATTTATATCCATCAAAAGTGAAATTTCAGAAGAATTTGTATAACGACTGATAAAATTTGAGGAAAATTCGGATAATTGAAAAAGGGAATACTGCAAAATTTGCTAAACTTGCATAACAAAAACGAATACATTACAGTTGATTTCAGTGATTCTTTACCATTTATTGGGTAATTTTGCAATTTTTATATCAAGAATTGTTTTCGTCGACAACGAATGTTTCTAGGGAAATTTTAAACTATTACTATTTACTATCAAAAATTCTAAGAATATTACTCAAAAATTCCACTATATGACTATTCACTACCAAAAATTCTAGTACATCTTTAGACCAAGGTCTAACAATTTTTGCAAACACACCATCGAAGAAATTGGCGCAGTCTAATGGAAGGAACGCTTCTTCTGTGGATCACATCTGGACCTATCCGTTTAATCCCCGCGCTCGATCAATCCAATCTATTATTTGTCAGATTAAGTTATTAACCTGCCAATTAGTTGGCAAAAGTTTGAAATAAATAATCCCATTTCGACCCCATCAAACGCACGACGGAGCTTAATGCTTCTGGGAATGAGAGAATTTTCGTGTAAGACGAGAGTGTTTGGGCGAAGGAAATAAGACGCGTGAAGAAGGAACACTTGGTTTAGGGTGATGGATACGCGAAGGAAGAGTGTTTGGACCAAGAGTGCTCGAGATCACCGCGTGAACAAAAGGTGCTTGTTCACTCTAGATTTTGGGAATACTTGACGGACTGCTTCCTCGAGATGTTCATATAACTTGCCTAGGCTACGCAGCAAAGAGAAGTAGATAACGAACGAGTACGCAGAGATAATTAGTGTAGTTAATGCGATCAGCTGAGCACCAAAGCATTGGTTTATAGTGAGAACGAGAATATTTAAGGAATATTGTGTACGCGATATCTTCAGACCTAAATTAAGAACATCCTCACACTCTCTGATCACTCTTCGCCTGAGGAATTAAAGTTAGAGATGAAAATACTTCAGTTTTGCATTTTTGTCAGAAGTTAGAAATATTTCTGTTAATTGTTCATAAGTTAGTGAAAATCTTCCAGTAGTGCAATAATTAGAGAAACCTCAATTTTTCCAGAATTGAGAATAAAACTTCTTTTAGCAACATTCAGGATAAATTGAAAAACAAGTTATCAAGTTTTTGACTATTTAGAACACTACTTTGTAATGGTTATATATTTGTCCTCAGATTTTACCTATAATTCTTTTGAAACCTAGTGTGTACTTTTGAAATAGCAAGAGAATGGATTAGGATGATATTCTACTTATTTTATATAAAATAATTAAGACTAAGTCTACGTCTATGTCATTTCATTTGAAATTGTACCTTGTTCACATTCATTGTCACGCGATGAAATACGATCCTATCTGTAATTCTGACACTTGCAGATAAGAAGAAAATATGACCTATAATCTTGACGATTGTATTACAGATAGAGGATTTACTAAACAACATATATCCAAACACATTCTTCCCGAGTGCCAGCTTACCAACGCAAAGTAACAGGATAAGTTACATTGGCACTCCTTTCATCTTATGTTAAACAGTTAACCCTGATCCTGTGTCCGAGCCAGTGCAACTTGCGTTACATTCTCTCTCCATATCACATGATGCAATATGATCTTATCTCTAAACCTGACACTTTGAATAAATAACGAAAATTCCTTTTACCTATTGTAAGAAATCACTACATCCCTAGACCTATTACATCACGTCCAATCACACCCACATTCCTTTTGAATACAAACACCTGACCTCTTCACAGCATAGCAACTCAAACAAAATGTCACACGCTATTGTTCCTTGACATATTCAATTAGTACGCAATATCTCAATCACAAACTCTCATTCCAATAATCGAGTATCATTCGATATTCCAATAATTTCCATCCAACTTTTAGATATATTTTTAGGGCTCATATCTTAGATCTTAGATATAAAGGACCTAAAATAGGTTCAGATCCCAAGCCAAGTTTCGATATAGGCCCTAGACACCCGGGAGTTAAAATACTGAACTACGAACGGGAACCTAGACAGCCAATTTCAATTCTCGAGCGAAAGTTTCATAGCGTCGGTATGGCTGACAGGAATTATTGGCGAATAACGGGGCGCAGAAACAGGACGCGTTGTTTTTGACAGAAGTCAGGAGAACGTCATAACGCGTGGGGATCATACACGCCTGATCGTTCATCCCTCTGTTGGAATGGGGCAACTGATGCGTGGCCATAACGCCGCCGTGCATCGCGGAAACGACTGTGCGCGCAATACTTTCTACCAGAATGGATCACCGGGAATGGATTTGGGTCGGCCATTAATCCGATTAAAATCAGCGAGACTGGTTTCCTTTTTCGGTTTCCGGTCGCGTAAATCAGCTTAATGTTGGTTATTACGAACGCGAACGTCTAGACCGGTCATAGCTGAATGCATCGATTATTTCATCCGATAAACAATCGTTATTGGAACGTCGTGGCGCGGTAGTGAAAAGACCTCGGCGGATTCCTTTGTTTCTAATCCGCTGTAATTTGTTTTTTTTTTCCTTTTTTTTTTTTAGGGAAGGCGGTGAAAGGGGGAGCATTTGGTTGATTGAATTTTAGATTGAACGCATTGAACCGTGCGGCACAATCATTTGCTATTGACCACTCGATCGACGCGCTCTGCGATATTGACTTGCGATTTCACTCGCGGCGATTTGCGAATATTCAAATATTCAGCTCACCGGAGAATTAGTCAGGAATTATCCTGCAAGAGATTTGCCCTGTATTTAAAGAGTAAACAATTGGATCGAGGAAGTGTAAATTCGGAGTATGCCGAATTTTTGGTTATCTGTAAGGTTTGTTCCTGATATCTTTATGATCGGTGAAGGCAAGGAACAATAATTTTATAGTATTTAATTGGTATTAATATCGTAGATAGCGTGACAGTCATTTTGTCGTGTATGTATATTTTATGACAGTACAGAATTGATTAAGTGTTTATGTGTAATTAAAATAAATTAAAAATCTTACCATTGTGATTTATATTTATTGTTTATATAACACTGCACAGTGAATATTTAATTATAATAAAAACAAAAATTTCTGGCGTCTTTCAGGTTTCGGTATTTATGGGTTAAGGATTTCCCTTCAATTTCACTTTTTTAACGCGCTATTGACCGCTTTTCCTGAAGTTACGATTTCCATTCAAAAGTTATTCCATTATAACACATGAATAAATTTGTGGATTTCAGTGAAGCAAGAAAGACAATAGAAGTCACTTATTTCGTGAAGTGTTTATTCGGTCCAATTGCCATTTGAACAATGTGTCGCCATTTACATGAATGAAATTCTGATTCGAAATTGTACAAACCACTTGAAATAGTAACACTGCTTTAATTGTGTAAAACTAAAATTGGAATTTATTTGCTTCTATTTAATCTCAGTACAAAACAATATTTAAGCCAAATATAAATGAAATTTCACAGCTATTTACTCGTTAAAGTAACAACTGCCACCTTCAAAAATAATCTACTGGTTTAAATAAAATTTTTGTCACAGAAACTTTCATATATATTTATATTCAAGGCAACAAAGGACGTCAAGTATACTCAATGCATATAAAATGTCAAAGAAAAATAACAGTGACTATACAAAAAATATGAACATATAAGAAAGGACAAAATTTTAATATTCACGAGATGGAAATTCATTTCGTCCAACATTTAAAATTAATGAAATGTTCCAAAGGACTATAAAATACATTTTATTATTACTTTACAATTTACGATAATTACAATTTCGTCACTTTTTTAAGCACTTTTAATAATTATTTATGAAAGGAGTTCCTAGAAATTATCTCTTAACTTAGACTTGCCAAGAATATTTACTATTTTCGAGAATAATAATTATTTATTGTTATTTGCAGGCTGTGCTCTTTGAAATGTAACTTTAACGAGAAAACGTTAATGTTCTACGTTCCCGCAAAAAGATATCCATAACTTTGCGACAAAACTACTGACAGATAGAATGCCTTATTTCCTGGAAACAATCCATGCATAGCAAAACTCGAAGTTAGAGATGAAGAATGGCAATAAACTTTTGCAGTTTAGTATCTTAAGTACCTCAAAGATAATTTACAAAATTCTTCTACTGCTCATACTGCAATATTTTCAATCTCGACATTACATCTTGGTATGAAGATACATACTATCTATGAACTGCTTTGTTTTTGAAATATTTCACTGTTTAATTCCACGAATTTAAAAGGAAAAATTACTTTCGAATACTCTTTTGATATATCTACTGAAATCAATGAAATTGTATAATTTATTACAGTGATTTATAATTTATTTAATTCCACGAGAAACCAGACACACCCCAATATCGTATTTTTGAATTTTCTTTTTTATTTGAATTGCTGACTTGTGTGAATATTATATAACGGCACAGCGAATTATCGGATTTCATAGAAAATTGTTGGCAAAAATGGTGAGTGGAGATGTGTAACGTCATTGATCACACGTGCGATCGATGAAGTGCTGAAAGAAAGTGAAAGGTCATCAGAGAAGGGCGTACTTAATTATCTGATAATTAAGTAGCGAAAGGCCGCACTAAATCGAGGCTTTGGAGAGTACCGTTGTGACCATTAAGCCTTCTTCACGAACCTCTTTTCGCAACCTTTACATAGAAACGAGGATACGATTCGAGTCCACGCGATATCGTATCATCTTGCTAACTACCTAACGATATAACCACGAAGAAGTTGAAGATATCGCTGATGTCAGCTACTACCATCACCCTGAAATTGATTCCTATCAGTTCGAGGGAACCTTGATTGATAATCCTCGTGCAAAATGCATGAGGTCACACTGTGCCGTTTCTTTGACTTTCTTGACAGCGTGACAATCGATCTTTTCGCGAAAGTGTATAAGTATATGTAATTTGTAGCTCGACTGACGAAATTTGTGGCTCTTCAAATGAAAATAACTTCATAATAATTAAATTTGAATAAAGTTTCAATTGTATTCATCTTTCCTATTCCTTTAATTTCTTACAGGACTTATTTTAAATGTTTAATTACTACGAGGAGATTATACTTAATATAATAGTATAAATAATTTACAATACATTTACAGTATTTCAAGTCTCAGTGATTTGTTTGCCTAAATATGCAATTAGAAATGGAAAAAGTTTGTTGCACATGGTAGAATAATCAAAAATATGACATGAATCTAGAAGGCAGGTTAGAAATTAATTGGAATGATACCAAAATCCTCTGTTATGAACCGAGGAATCAGGAATTATTGGAAATTCCATGTTACTATCTAAATTTCATTCACCAAAGACAAGACCAACATTGTCACGAGTGACAGAATGCTACGTAGAATGCTAGTCAATAGCTTCAAATTGGAATAGAATGCTAAGGACATTGTCGAGTGTGGAATGCCATCAAACTAATTTCATCAGGAAATTGAGGAATACTAGATTAAGAAATTTATAAACTGAACTTGCATTAGAATGCTGAATTTATATTCAATGATTAGACTATTAAATTAAGTCTAAAAACGAAAAGATAAAATTCAAATTTTAACTTTGTAACTTAGAGAATTTGTAAGTTTAAAATTAGTAACTAATATTTTCTGATAAAAGTGAAATACCAAATTTCAATGTTTTAGATTTATCTTTAATAAATCTCTAAAAATTGGAAAGAATTTTGAAAGAAATTGAATTGAATTTAAAACCAGTTATGATATTCTACTGTCAATGCATGGACTGTACTTATATTTTGTGAAACTCTTTCAACAAGCACCGCCAGTTTATATACATTTTTTACAAATACTTTATAATGCAGATCGTCAAACAGGATTTTTGAAGCGGTTTTTCTTGAAAATGAAGTCTTATGCGGGAAAATATTGTTTCATACTCTCGGCCAACTTTGCAACGAAGATAATATACTTTTGTGGCCATATTGTGGTTTATCGAGTATGGTATATATTGAAACTCTACGGAAGAAAACAAATTTTAAAATACAATTTCCTTTTATGTAAACGCGAGTTTATCAAAATTTATTTTCCAAACAGTTTCAATATTTCTTTCATACCTGTTTTCAGAAAATCTGTTTCCAGATTAAAATTTATACAATGGAATAAAATATATTTCACGGCAATTTTTCTAACAATAACTATATCGATATATTTAGTATATAAATATATTAAATCAATAATTGTAAAAAATAACTAGAGAAATTAATTTTTAGTTTATATTTTCCTGAACCACGTAAACATTTTTTGATAGAAGGAATATTTTTGTTCTCTTTCTAGGCCAAAGGTTGCATCAAAAATCAAAAAATACCCAGTCAATAGTAACAAAATCAAAATCAAGATATATAAACACAAAACGAATAGTACACGTTTATCAAGTTTCACTAGTATTTTCGATGTGTGAATAGTTTACGTGTTCAAAAGCGTTTAATGAAATGTAAACATGAAATACGATTTGTCTATCTGACGCATCGTGGCGGTAATACCTAAACATATAATTTATACAGCTTGCCCATGAAATAACGTTGAATATATTATACCTGTTCGATTTATCATCGATGCGTTGACTATAACTCGTGCATGCATTCGTCGAGTGCAGCCACCTCGCGTAACGTAATTCACATCGCTCAACCAAAACGAAAATGACACAAGTAGACATACGATACCTTGCAATTGATGTAACAACAGTCAAAGTAATCAATTCGATAGCGTAAATTTCCGAACAATATCCTTCGTTCGATAATTCTATTCAACGTATGCAATTCACTGGATGTAATTAATAGTTCGTTTATTAAACTATGCCAAATTTGTATTGATCTAAATAGCTCTGAATCACTCGGTCCTGTTTACATATAGTTGAAGAACGAGTTACGACCAAAATGTCATTCAACCCTTTATGATGTTATGTATATTTAAGTTCAATATTCTGTGTTATTATATACATAAAAATAAATAAATAAAATAAAATATATTCAAATTGTGAACATAATAATTATCAACGTAATATGCTACAGTTTGAATAATTATTGTTATTTATCACGTATCAATAGGTGATTCATAAGCAATAATTTAACATAAATATTAATGCACTCAATTATAAAATTGTATCTAACCGTTAATAAACTGACCCAGATGAAATGTACTAAATCAGCAGAATGATAATTGCGATTAATTATATTACAAGATTCATTGATGTATAATGTCTATATACAAAAGCTGATAATTATACAAATTATGAATTTTCTTCTTTCAATTAGTTCAACGAACAAGATATCGCAATCGTTTAATAATTACGATTTTATATTCTTCAAAAATCGCATATCTTTATCTCTTGGGAATATTTCAATAAAATCGCCGATCTCATAAAAATATACATATAAAAAAAAAGGCAAAATTAAAAAGGAAGAATTTATTGATATAACATTTTCGAAGGACATAGATAGAAATTTGAAGCGTAATTATATAACACTAACAATCCAATCGCAGTGCCTAGCAGGCCGAAAATACAGAGTTAATTTGCATGTGACATATCATAAGCAGAAATAATTAAGGGCGCACGAGAACACGTACAATTGGGGCTAATTGAAGGCAAATTAGGCCGGAACACCGACAAAGGGGTTGAACAAAAATCCCAATTAAGGAAAATGGCATAATTCACCCGTTGTACTCTTGCCAAAACTAGTTACGATCGAGAATGTACTCTGCCTCCGAAATCGATTCACGGTCCAGCCACGACACCGCCAATGGATTCCAGCATCCTGTATCCCTGACAAATAACTCAAGAGTAGCACTCTTTCTCGATGTTACGTCCCGTGGTGCGTCGGCAAAGGAGATAGACGCAGGAGAAAGAAAAATGGCGGGAAACGCTGGGAAAACCTAGCATCAAGACGCCTAGAGTAAGCTACGTCTGTTTTCCCGCGAGACAAAGCAAAGGATAGGTCGACAGGATGCAAGCATGCGCGACAGTCATTTTCGAATCTTCCCGTGGAAACGTGCCACTAAATCCTGGCAAGTGCGTTTTTCCCTTCGTCCTTCTCTACCTCTCTCTCTTTCTAGCTATCCTCGAAACGAGATACCGCCGGGAGCTGTTTCATATATGAAAGAAACTGCGAGGCCATTGTGCGAAAAAAGGGTCGGGACTGCTGATGATACAGAGCGTTCGATGATCGTCTATGAAGGTGTGTTGCCGACGAGCAAGCAGAAAAGGAAGAAGACAACGCGCGTATTGTGCAAGCTACACGTAACTGGGGTGTTACGATCCTCTAACGGACAGGAACCGAGCTGAACATCCTGCGAGATATCTGTTAAGATAGCGAGTCACTGTTAGTATCGATTGCTAGATCACGAGGATTCTCTGCAGGACCAACCGGTGCATCGACACATCGGGATCCAATCGGGTGTAGGAAAAGAAGACGGTTTAGGTCCGAATGGCGCGCAGGAGAAGAAAGAGACAGCGGGAGAACTTGGCAGGGGTTGTAACGTAAGATAGCAGCCTAATAACACGGGGTCTCCGCTAGTCTTACTTTTCATCATAGAGCTTCGGAAGAGGACAGGGAAGGAAAATAGAGCGATCGGGAAAGGAAGAAGGTAATATGGCTATTGTGCGAGTTATACGTAACTGGGGTATTAGGACTCTGCGATGGACCAAGCCTAACGTCTCCACGATGTGTTTCGACATAGCAGTGATTACTGTCATCGACTATTAGATTACACGAATTCTTTACGAATCGATACAATTCTATTTTTCATCCACTGATCACGAGATTAATCGTGCTGGATTTAACATTAACAGGTCGAGTGTGACACACAGTGTCGATCTATCCATTTGGACTATGAGAATGACAGCTATAGAGAATGAAAGTTAGCTTTTAATCTCTTATTAAATATACTATATTATTGACAAAATTTATTTTTTAATCTTCATACGGTCCGACGTCACGCAAATGAAAAATATATTCTCATTCCCCATGGACCAATGTCGCGCTGAAAATGTTAAACGTAAATAACCATAGATCTCTGCGACTGAAGCGCGAATAAGAACGGAGAAATTATACCTAAGATCGTATTAACGATACCAAGGAGGAAAAATTTGAATTAACGTAAATTCGCAGGAGCGGATGCCAATGTAGGAGGATAACGAGTGTCTATTAGCATGAATCGGTAGACCACAGGAATCCTGTACAGGATCAATAGAAGCATCTACGCAAGAGGATCCAATCCGCCAAGTTTCCAATAATCGGCGAAGGGAAGGGACGGGGGAGCAATGAAGAGGGCGCCACTTGGCAGGTGCAAGGGCGTACGATATCGTCGTAAGAATACGAGGCGGTTAGTCTCGTTTCCGATGATAGAGCGCCGAAAAGGGGGCAGAGAGGGAGAGAAAATAGAGCGGCAAAGGGGTAGGCACCAGTTTCGAACGTAGTTGCAGAGAGTTCTGGGCAAGATGTTCATGGCAATTCATTAAGGCGAGATGCATATATCCTCTTTTTGCCGGAGCAAAGTAACGAGTAAAGTTGGTGGCCTCTGCTTACTCCCATTTCTGAGGATGTAGCGGAGAGTAGCATCCTTCTGCCCTCATACTTTGCTAGACCGGTCGTTCCCTCTTCCGATTTCCCTTTATCTGTACGCCCATGGCCGTCTCTGTCTCGCGTTCGCGAAGACTCCGAGATATGCGTCTGCAGACAGGATAGCGGAGTTGGCCGGAGTCCAAGCAACTCCGACCAATTGGCTCCAGCAGGCGTTGCAGTATGTTTGAACGTCTCTGGAATGTTTGGTCCGCAAGCCTCGCGAGCTTCGGCATCGAATTTCTTCCCACCCCTTCCTCGCAACCATCCCATCGATGTATAGCTCTCCGCATCCTCGCGCTCCGGATTAATTGCTTTCGTATAAATCCAAACGATCGATAGCTGCGCCAGAAGGGGTTGTAACGCGGCCGTTGGCCAGCCACGTCGCCGGTATAAATGATTACGGTGGCAAAGGTGACGACGAGCTCGAGGGAGCACGCTGCCAGCCGGTTTCGGTGATCTGGGTCTCGTTCTTGGTGACCCTAAACGTTGTATCGGATATCGATACCACGCGATCGATGTCCATTATGAAAGCTCGGTATTTAAGTGTCCCCGGGTATCTTAGTGTTTTTCCAACGGGTCGTGTCTCCAGGGGAATTGGGGCACGCTATTGGGCCGAGGTGAAGTTTCTTTGACATTGCTTGATTAAATACTTCTGTTTCGTCAGCACGCTATCGCGTTTCATTAGAGACGGTGCCTGCTTCCACTTCTACGCGATATAATAGGATTTCAGATCGCGAGATATAATTGGTTTCACCGAGTGCGAGCAATTCTCACTCGAATTTTACCTCGCGCCGCGAGTGCTTCTGATAATTTTCGGTTACTTCTATTTAGTTGATATTACATTTTTATCCAAGTAACAGAAAATTATCAGAAGCACTCGCGGCGCGAGATAAAATTGAGTATAATTTTATTTTGCTGACGTATCACCAAGAAATATTAAATATTTATCAAACCAAACTCGATTGTAGTTGATACCAATTTGACAATTGTCTTAATTTTACTTGCATGTATTTTATTTCTATTTAGTTAATACTAAATTTTTATAGAAGTAACCGAAAATTATCAGAAGCACTCGCGGAGCGAGGTAAAATTTGAATAAAGATCGAGTATAATTTTATTTCGCTGATGTATCACCTCGAAATATTCAATATTTATAAAGCGAAACTCGATTGTAATTGTCACTAATTTGATAATTATCTTAATTTCACCTATATGTATTTTACTTCTATTTACTTAATACTAAATTTTTATCGAAGTAAAATACACACAAGTAAAATTAAGAATTAGTCAAATTAGTAACAATTACAATCGAGTTTCGTTTGACAAATGTCATCAAAATATAATTACACCAAACGAAATTACGGAAAGGAGAAATTAAAAATTCGAGAATTTAAATAACAGAAGCTGTTGCGTTATACAAAGCCTGAGCCAATGAGTCGGAAATGTTGATTTATGAACAAATTAATCGCATAAATCAAAAGTGGTTACGGGTAACCAATACCTGCCGCGATTTTTATCAAGTTATATTTTAAAATTCAACAACGTGATAAATGCTCGTACTCGACGATACGTGATGTGTATATGCGAATTGTTATCGAAATCTCGTGGAAATCTGCTGATCCTGACTGCGAATTTTTGTTAACATCGTTCGCCTTTTATTGGTGCTACGCTGAGTGATTGACATCGCGTTTTTCGATTGCGCGAGGTTGTCAGTGTGGGAATTTCGCGATATTGTTCCCGTATTCTCGGCTTCGAAAAATGATATCTTTATGGGGGGCGACCCTTTGTTTCGATCTAACATATGTGGCAACTGGATGTTCTGGTCTTGAGGCTAGCAGTCATAAACCACTTCGACCAGTCCTAATACACAGGGGATAATATAGCGATTCCTGGGTTTGGTTCTTGGAGCCAAACAATTACACACCATATGTTTGGATCGATACGTTATTACGCTTCTGACGAGGACATGAAATATAGATCTCAAAAATTGTCTGAATATTTAGATGACAAGTGTTTCAATGGCATTAACCGTAAATAAAGACTGATAAAAATTGTTATAATTTGGTACTGAAGCGGTATAATATAATATTGAATTAGAACGTAACGTAATTAATCTATTATTATTTTAATAAAATAAATTTTGAATAAACTGACATCTTTTCAATTTCGACTATATTTTCAACTGACTTATTTATTATTATATTGGTAAATTTTTCTTCGTTTTCCTTTTTACATGCACATATTCGTGTACTTTTTAAATATTAAATACAATTTCATGAATAATTTAAATCTGTTAATATACTTCATTAACGAAGTAATTCTGACAGTACGTTAATAGCTAAAATGAATTAATTATTAAACTAACTATACGTTTAGCTTAGATTTTATGAAATATTCAGTTTATTAAAGTTCAACGGGAATTTGTGAGAAATTAAACCAAAAAGTAATTCTATTCAAAATGAGAATTATTACGAAAAACAACTTGACAAATTTTGCTTCTCTTCCAACAACGAAATTTATACATCGCGTTATATAAAACTTGAATATTTTCCATCCTCGCGTACATGTTAACGTATCAATATTAATGCGACACAATTTAACTCTCATGATTTTCGATACAGCACCGTAATTAATTGAACAGGAAAACAAAAAATACAAATAAAGAACAGCTCGTCTAAATATTTTCCAAGAAATAAAAAGCAGGAATTACAACGAGAAATGGCAAAAAGTGATACAAAAAAAAATGAACTTAATTCCTTACGACGAGAAAACGAAGAGAAAGAGAGAGAGAGAGAGAGAGAGACAGAGAAAATTTTTTAAATTCCGTTTAAAATCGCTGTCTTTACCATCGATTTTCCAGTGTGCAATAAATTTCGATGGTAACCCGGTTCTTCTTTCATAACAACTACGTTGTTCGACGGAAAATTTCCGAGGTATTAAGCCTCGCGGTTTGGTGTCCAAGATGAATTTATCGCGGTGCAAGCGGCGAAGCCTGAATCACGATTACCGAAGAAAATTCCACGGCATAAGACGATAGAAGGAAAATATCACCAGAGTAAGTGAGCCATTTCTTACCCGGACAGGGTCACAATTCATCGAGAAGAAAAATGACTGGCAAAGGGATAGAGGGTCCCCAAAAGAGCAATATAGCGAACGTTCCGATCTTAAGGACACTTAGGCGTTTCAGCCAGGCAATGAAATACCCCTTTGTATCGGCCGGCGGAATTGCGGGTAATTTTACAGATCAACAACCATTTCGTACGTCTGATTTTTCTCGTTGGAAGACCTAGAATCTCCTACAATGCCAGAAAGGTTTGACAGAGTTCAAACGAGAAAGGTACAGGCACAGCTGTCGCCTTCTATGAGACGATATTTTAATTAAGTCTTCCCATCTGATATTCCATTGTTCCAGAAATAGCAGTTCTTTCAAGGTGTATGAAGTAACCCCGTATTTATAAAGTCTTTACGTGGAATATAAAAGTCTACGATAGTGTATTAAAATATCGCGTGGAAATCAATGAAAGTTATGAATCAATGGAAAATTTTCACGATTGACTGGAACAAACAACCTGTAATCGATTACTATACAGATTGCATCAAACATAGTAATAGTAATAGTCACCCTTAACACACAACGAATATTAAAAGTCGATATAGTATAATTATAGTAGTATCTATGTAATTTAATTTAATTTAAAATAAAGTTTTATAAAGAAAGCGATTGGTTAAACAGTGATATAAAAATTAAAAACAACACGAAACAACTGTATATAACTTTGTTCAACCTCTCGCTACGAAGCTTCACACAACACTGTTCTAAAAGGATCGTTCTTCGCTTTTGTCCTGAAAAACTACCCCCACTCTGTCGAAAATATTGGAGACCCATCGATGGACTGTTCGTCAATACACGTTTTCCCGATGGGTCTGGTTTTTATCCGGTCCACCCACTTTCTCTCGCTTTCTCTTTCACGGTCCTTTTCCATTTAACGTTCTTAAACCTACGGTAATACATTACTATATACTATATACTATATATATTACTATATCGTGAGCGTCAGATGTTCAGCAACTACGATCAGTAGTAAATCACAGTGAATGTCAGACATTGGACGAATATAGTCATCAATAGATCATAACGAGTGTGTAACTATCATCAATTGTATCGATTCAGTTAAATATTGATATCAATTACATATTTGATTATATCGTATCAATTGAGTATAGTCTCTTAAAATTTCGAAATTTCAAGTGAGCAATGTTTCTGAAACATTCGTATATATCCCCGTATTATAATCTAAAAATATTAATCTAATATTCTTACTAGTCCAAGATTTATCATCCCCGATATAATTATATTAAAATTTTGGATAATCGAGAATAGTAGATTAATATTTTTGGTTACCCAAAGTCCTTCGCAGTTAGTGAAATGAATTTAATCGTAAAATTGGCCAATTTGTCTAAAGGAACACGAATCTAAAGACACGAAATTGTGATATTTCGGAATTTATTTATATTCCGAACAGTCGAAACCCATATGCTAAGCGACATATGGCTAAATGTGCAAATGATAGCTGGATGGTGCAGTTTGGGTGAGGGTAGAGCTGTTTGAGAGGATCGTGATTGGGGTGCGCGATCAGAGGGAACCCAATTTTAAGCTGACTGTCGAGTAGAGATTCGAGGATTCTTGGATTGCCCGGAAATTCTGATGGCAGATTATGTGGTCGAAAATTCCGCGATAATCGAACCGGTGTTATCCTCTAGAGTTACGCTGAAATACGTATCCCAGAAGACAGATAAATTATTCCTTTGCTGACCCCGTTATGCGACCACGCACACATATCGCCGTTCATAAAGTTGAGGTCATCGATTTCGTTTTATTGCGAATATCCTAGCGCTCCAACTATAGATTCGTGATGACTTATATAATCGTTCAGGCACACAGAACTTCCTGAACCGCATTGTTTTTATGATATTTCACAAGATAGCTTTCAGGTTATGGTACGTGCAACAAACAATCGTTACACAGAAAGGGTTTTGTATCAGAAATTTCGATGAATATAAAAATTGATACTATATATAGAATGTAAATCATCGTGACAGTGATGACAATGAAAAATATTCTTTGTTAACGGAAGACTAAATCCGTAGAAAAAAATATCAGTTAGTGAAAGGAATTTTAATATAATTTTAATACTTTATATTTAATTATTAATTTTCAAATTAGTTTTCGTAACGGGGTATTTAATCCTTCTATCCGCTTAAAACTTTGTAAATAAATTTATTTTCAATTTGGCTTATTGCGAATAAAATGTGCAACTTATAACCGTTATAGATTTAGCCTCGGAGAAACTCAAAGTGTCATATGGCTTGAAAATTTAACGAATACGGAAATAATATTTTCGAGAAAGTTAGACGATTCTAAACGATAAAAGGAAGTAAGAAATACGGTATTAAGAAGAAGAAGAAACGAGGAAAACAGAGAAGATTGAACGGTTTAACGAGAATTGTCTTTCTGTGCCAAATCAACTTCATTATAGTAAAAATTCGAGCAATTTATCATTCGTTTCAACGACTTCCTTAGTCTATATTCCATATGACCCAAATGAGATATCTAACACAAAGAAGCTTCCTCCGATAACTATATCCATCCATTCGATAATATTCGTTACAAAAGAAGCTTCGAAAATTTAGTAAATGTAATTTATATCTGCTCGGTTATATCGTAAAAATAAAACACATCGCATAAAGATAATCGTTATTACAGAATATCTGCATGAAAAGGATTCGCAATCCATCCAATCTCTGTCAATTTTCGTAATTGGATTAAATATCGTAATACGCTAATAAAAAAATCGACTTCAATCCTCGTTGACGAAATTAAATGAAATTATTCAGACGAAAAGATTAATCGTATCTTTCTATTTTTATTTTCTTTTCCTTACTACTTCTGAAAGATTTTTATACCATAAATATAATTACATATGATTTTGTGACCTTAGTCATATATATGTAAATCATCCGGATAATATTATTAATCCCTCATAATACTTTTAATTGTTCCCATCGTAGCATATCAGCAGTTCAAACGAACTCAGCACTCGATTTTGTTCCTCAAATAATCGATATAAATTTCGATTAACCCAATCACACTTTTATCGCATTCAAAACTCAAACTCAATTTCACGAACGCCTGATCATTAATACCAGATCTTAGTATTCGCTTTCCAATATTCCAAGGCGTACTTCCGCGTCGACGATTCCAGCTCGGAAGACGACGCTCTGGGATCACGGGTTGTTATTCATAGATCGCGAAAGGGTTTTCATGTCGCGCTCGGAACGAGAAGAACAGCCGAACTTAGTTTCCAATTAATCGTGGCGCGATGAATCGTGAAAACCAGCCGATTCCAACGACCCTCGAGAGGACATGACGCAACGCGGCCTTCGTAAATAAAGAGACACGCGATTGGATATCGAGGACCTCCTAAAAGACTTTCGCCGGAAGTGTTACGTGTAACCGGGGAAGGAAGCTCGGCAACTAATTACCAACTTTAATGGATCGCGAGAGGAAAGGACCCGAGCTGATAAATGACTCTCTTCAAACTTTTTTAACAATTACGAACCAGCTAGTTATCATTAAGTGCGCTAAGATACAGATAGGAGACCTGTAGCACTTTCAACGGTAATAGTGGATCATTTCTACGTGTAATCCACGCGAATGTGCTATTCCTGGATCCCGGGTACTTAAATAGGTCCTAGATTGACCTATTGTAACAATGCATGTTTACGGAATACATCGATAAAGAAAGAAGATAAAACAACTCTAAGTCACTAACAGAAAAAATCCATTAAGATCTGATTATGTCAGATGTTAATTGTCACAAATAGATCACAATCAATTAACTTGTCCATCCATCTAAATATAATTAGTTATGAAAATAATTGATTAACGATATTATTAAAATGCGAGAATAACAATAAGTGTATGAAATAATTAAACGATTTTCTTAATCTTTTGTAATGTTTCTTAGGACAAAATTGCACTGTTTTAACTATCATGTATGTATCGATACATCATCAGCAATATTATATATATAGTTATTATACTAATTTTCTGTGTTATCGGTATATTTTTTAAAAGAGGATTTCAAACTTCACACCCGACGAGTACTCTTAACTCGCAAAGCAAACTGCTTTGTTTGAACAACACGACGTATGCAAAGTATTTACTATCTGTCAATCAAGAGTGTTGGACAAACGAGAGTTGACAAAAATAACTGATAGACGCAATCGAATCGAAAGCTAGAGGGATATTTGTTTTGCATCGTTATAACAAAGCGAATAACATAAGAATAAAAACGCGGCAGAAACTAGTCCACCCATCGCCTAAAGCAATTTCCATCAGTTGATGAAATCGCTACGAAAAAGTCACTTTCCATCAATTCAATCGAACGCTGCTATTCAATCAATCTTCGTAACAATCAATTTTTAACCAGCGCTATTGCGAGAACCGGACTTTGCTATCAATGTTTAGCGAATGCTCGAGATTCGAGCGTTAGAGATACGAGGGAGGATTGAGTGCTTGAGACTAGGGTGAAGGAGTGTATGGCTACCTAAGGTTTCGGGTCGACGTGATCGAATGATTGGGTCGACGTGTTCTGGGAATATCGGAGCAGTTTATTCGAGTCGAGTGAAAGGAACTGTAAAATGGGAAAAGAGAATATTCCAGTGTGAGTACACAGGGAGTTGCAAAACAGGGGTCCGGGACTTTATAGAGTTAGGGTACTCAGGTAAATACGAAACTATCGACCAACGTAAAATCGAAATCTGAATTTGAAGAGTATTGATATCTAATATTCGTAATGTTAAATATTTTATAGACGTAATTCTTTATCGTGATAAGATACTTGCATTTTCTCCAAATAAATATTACAAACAATGATAAAATCAGACTGAAATAAAACATGCAGTATATCTTAATTCTTAACAATAATCGAACTCAAACCTAATCTATAAATAACGAAATTAATACAGGAAAAATAAAATACAGTGTACGAAATAACCTGATCCAAACCTAACCTAAACTTCACCGATAGTTACACTGTAAAAGTCAAACACAAACCTAACTTATATAACCAAACTCAAACCTGACCTACGAATAACAATACTAATACAACAAAAATAAAACACACAGAGCCACGAATAGTTTGAAACAATCTAATCCAAACCTAACCTAAACTTCACCGATACACCATAAAGTTAGAGTTCAAACATAAAAATCAAACTCATCAGTAATCGGCACCACTGTCACGACGACTCAAGATGGCCGATTAAACATCATTCAGGACATCAAAAACCATCGTCCTTCAGAAATACTCGCACGATCCTCGTGCGTATAGAACGAAAGGACCGGTCAGAAAATAAAAACTCACCTTTTCGCGCGGCCATTAAACCTATCCTCAAAAGCGTGTGAATTACACGAAGCAAACGAGACGCTAATACGACGTCCACGGGACGGCAGTGCACCGGTGTAATGGATTCAAAATGATCCTCGAGAGACAGAAGTTTAATCGCGTAAAAATAAAAGACAAACGGAGACACGCCGGGCGAATGGTAAATCGTTCCCCGATACAGGGTGACTCGCGTGATTCGCGCGGTGGAAAGAGGCATTAAGCTTTTACGATCGGTTTACTGTTCCTCGCCGCGACGTCTTACGGGTACTTTATGCCCGCCAGGAGGAGCTGGCGTCGCGTTACGGATTCCTGTTCCCCCCCAACCGCGGCCTGGCAAAGTGTGCAAATAGAAATAAGAGAAGTATCCCGTGGAAGGCACTCAAAGCCGAGCTCCTCGCATCGCCCGAGGAGATATTGTGATTGCTCGCGATAAGGAAAAACTCCAGGCTGCTGCAGCCTGCCGTAAGACTGGAGTAAACGTAGAACCAGGCTATTCAGCGTCCACGGGAAATTGAACTTTACGTTGCAAGGTGCCGACACTGGCTTCGTAATTTCCACCTACCACTCGCCAAATTCCGCGATCCGATTCATCGTTACAGCTGGACGAATCTATTTGCTGCGCTGTCGCGTATTTTACACGCGTGTTTGACGTACACGGTGTTTTATGAACTTCCCACCAGGCGATATCTGCGTGTGTGTAAAAGGAGGAGGCAAAAACTCGTCATCTTTTATGTATCGTTCCACGCGATTGGATCTTTCCTGTTGGTGCAAAAGTATTTCCCATTCTTTTCGTATTTTTCTTTTTTTTTTTTTTTTTTTGTTTTGCTTTCTGAAGGTACGGTTGAGTATAAAAATAGTGGCGATCGATTTTGCTGAAGTTTTGAAATCGTTTCATATTTTATAGACGTAGGTAGCTTGGTGAAAGGTTAAAGATGATATTCTTTTCTGCTTTAGAACTAAAGCGAAATATAAAAATGAAGGTCGAATGCTTTGTTTTTTAATTTCTTAGGGGGAGATGCAGTTTTACAGATGGTTGGATATTTCGTTTTTGGAAAGTGGAAACGTGGATCCGTTTTCTAATTTTTCAACCTTCTTTCTTTTGCAGGAATAGACGGATCTGCAGCGGGTAGAACGCGAAAACATTTCTTTCCTCTGTGAAATTATAATGGCGGGCAGAAATGGAGGTAGAATATCAGTTGTCGCGAATAATTAAAAACTTCGCGTGATCCTTATGTACGAATTTAAGCCTCGCAAAGGTTGGAATGAAAATTGAATAAAAGTTCGTGAGAGTACGGCGTGAACATAAACTGAACATTCAGAGAAGGTTGTGTAAATATTAGGGAGTTTGATGTTGATTCGCGAAATTCAAGGCTGTTGATTTTTCAGCGAGGGACGAAGAGGGATGCTAGAAAGTGACATCGGCAATCATATCCCAGGCGATACTACCGAAGATAATCTTCGATAAATAATTAGAAAAGTAATATTTCAAATGACGATAAGTCACCGTGTCATTATTCGCCATTTACATTAAATAGAAATATATATGATAAATCAAACGATACAGAAAAATTAAATAAATCCTGTATTATTTAGAATAGAAACATGCGCCTGTGTTTAATAAAATAATTTAAATTTACACTGTTTCGCGTAAAAAATTATTAAATAACAAATTTCCCTTTTCATTTTAATAGTTAAAATGAAATTGAATAAAAATTGTCGCATTATCGATACCACAGTGGTGGTTAGGTTTGTGTAGTACGAAGAATGAACTTAAAAATACATAATAATTATATATATCATCTTAAAAATACAAATTTCTCTCCTTTTTCTTCGACAACTAACAAATAAAGCAAACGAAAAGCTATTAGCTTCGCGAAGCCGACGAAATTTCATAACTAGATCAGAAAATTACGATATGAATGTCCTATTTACTGAAAAATCAATCAGAATAGATGGTTCGTGAAATATTTAATAACAAATATGAACGGTTCTACGAATATTCTGCAACAATAAAATGGCCAATATTACATTCTCACCGTATACTAAACGCGATCATAGAATTCATCGAATTAAATCGTGCAGTAGTTCTGGAATCGATAGCAGTCAACGTTACACCAAAGCTTAATCGAAGAAGGGGTTGAAAATCGGCATTTAGCGCTCGATAAAGCTGGATTTTGAATTTCCCTGTAAAAAGAAACCGCTCTGCTGGAAGCATCCGATCGCTAACAGCTCTAGATAACGCTGTCATTCATCGGAGGGTAGTATTCGATGAAAAGATCACTCGAGATACCGCGCCCTCTTCATAGAATAGCTCGCTAATGAACTTATCAAGCCGGCATATCTCCGTCTATGAAGATCGTGCAACATCGTTCATTCGAGTGAAATTTTCGATTAATAGCAATTTCAGCCCTTATAAACTCGAACGGGGATAAATCCATCATAGGAATAATCGAGCATGCTCGTGATATCCGCTCCACTTTACAGGCATCTACGATCCTGGAATTGACTATGGAGTGCTCTGACTGGTATCTGAACTGTCACAAAGGCCAATTCAGATGGTTCCACACGGTTTTTTTTATCGATTCTGTAATTCTGTTGAATCAGTGATCGCAACGATAACACGAAGGCCGATTGAGATGGTTCCACACGGTGTTTTTGATCGATTCTGTAATTCTGTTGAATCGGTGATCGCAACGATCACACGAAGGCCGATTCAGATGAATTCACATGGTATTTTTGATCGATTCTGTAATTCTGTTGAATCGGTGATCGCAATGATCACACGAAGGCCGATTCAGATGGTTCTACACGGTTTTTTTTTTATCGAATCTGTAATTCTATTGATTCGGTGATCGCAACGATCACCACGCGTCTGTAAAGCACGTTCAAGAGGATTATATTCAAAAAGTAACTCTCGAAATCAATCGTTTAACAGGACTAGAAACGTTAAGGGTAAATTTTGAAGTTCTTCGAAGTTAAAGACACGCGAAATGTTGGAATAAAGTAATCATATACTTTCTGTCTAGTGATCAGCGATTTTGTACCAAAGATTGGTAGTCTTTTATGAAAAATCGTGATATTCCAGAATAAACAGGACACAGAAATATGGTCAGGAAAATTCAAGGTACAAACGAGGAAGATTTATCTAAGACTATTTTCGAACTCTAACTTCCTCTTGTTAAGATATTTCTAAAAAGTTGGCGGAAGCGGTGCAGGCCGGGAAGTAAACCCTAGAATGCCAATGAGGACATTTCGGGCTCGCAGAATTTTCTGCACGCCCTGAATAAACATATCGCGTAAGTCCTGCAGGTATACGATGCAGAGACGATCTGTAACTTCGAGTTACCCGGATATTTCGTGTCTTCTACTTCATATCCGATATTAACGTAAATATACGATGTCTCGTTAAATAGTATTTAGAAGGAATTTTCATATTGTCGAGATTTATTTACGACTTGAAATTAAGACTCGGAATTTTCTTAAATAGCAAGAATGTCTACATTTTGTGTTTGAAGTTTAATCAGACTAATAAAAATATCAGGAAAGAAAATTTCGCAATGCTGACACTTTGATTTTAGTATTTCTCTATTTTTCTATGGCAATATTCGAAATTAAAAACTTCCTATAAACATTTCTGACTACTATCTAATGCTAGTGATGCTAAATATATCCCAAATTATTTTTCGACAATTTTGTATATTATACAAAGGAACTAAGAATTTATCACCTAATTCATCGATATTTTTTTCTAATATATTTACCAAATTCTTCTCAAATATTTTTCCGGTAGCTTTCAATTATGACGTTAAGTTATTTCGTATATAATCTTTTAACCCGTTATACAGGAATTACAAAATATTTTCCATATAATTTTTCAACAATTTCGTATGGAAAGTATTTACGAAACAATTCGTCATTATCAAAAGTCTTCTATAAAAATGGTTCTACCGCTATCAAATATTCTCCGATTAATTTTTCAACACAAAACCCGAGACACGTTGATCAGAGTAAGACGAACATCGCCGTAAGCGGTTCCCAAGTAAATTCACCAACGACGAGTCAGATTAAAGTAGAAAGGGGTTTTAATGAATCCTTGATGAAGCGTCAGAAGTGGCGAGTGAGTAGGTCGTTAAAGCCCCGATACAGGTTGCAGAGTATCTATCAACGAGGCAATTGGCCGAGCTGGCAGAGGCTTTGTGCAAATGGAAAGCGGAATGACAACGATTACCCTCGATGCCTTTGTCCTAGCAAATTTTCTGCGCTGGGAACTCTATAAACAAGCCGTGTCACCGGAGTCGTTCCACCGAAACGCGTTCAGTAAGGCATCCATCACGGAAATATTTATAAAATGTTAATACACCGTCGAGCATTGTTGTCTCTTCATTTCATTCCAGTTTATCCGCGTTTATGTCAACGAGAACCAAATTCCAGGCCACACTCCTAAATTCTCGCTTTGAAAACGTTTGGATTATATACAGAAACAATTTTCTCCGTTTCAGATTTCAATTTTCAAAAAAAATTCTACATTTGATACGTCTGAAATAATACTTCACTTTCACATAGTAAAAAATACCTTTTGAATATAAAATAAAAATAATAATAATAATAATAATAATAATAATAATACCCGAGAAATACTAAATAATAGAAATAATAACAAATTTTTATTACCTAACAACAGATATAATAATTATAAATTTGTATAATTGCGAAGAATAGCAATAAATTGTAAAGATGTCGAGGCAACCTGATTTTTAATTATCGAACGGCGTTGTTCCATAGATTTTAGAATTAACTATAGTTTTATTTAACTTGAAGATGTATAACGTCGTCTTTGCATCTCTCTAGAGATAAGGTAATAAAGATTCCTATATATACCACGTACAGCCGAAGATTTAGTATATACACTCCAACACCATGCAATGTATTATCTCAGACCGTCTGAATCCCCTTAAGATTGGGTTGCTTCTACAGGCACGGTGAGCTATGAGGTACGTTAACAAGTTAATTTGCTAGAACGTTATGGTATGTTGAGTAGATCCGTCTTAACGGAACCAGGAATGATCTATGCTATTGGATGATGTATCGCGTAACTAACGTTTCGTTTGGAAATGGATAAAATATCTATTTAAAGTGACGTATAAATCGTTTACAATTTAAATGAGAATTGTACATTATTAATTAGAAATATTCAAACATCTGAGAGAATAATTCGTACACCGTACTAAAATGTATAAATCAGCTAATTAATAAATTCATATACCATGAATTTCAAATCATGATGTGAAAAATTTAACAATTATGTATAAAATGATTTTTGGATGAATTTATTTTATTACAAATTAGTTACGGAAAATTTGTGTATAATTTAAAATAAAATAATTTTTATGAATACTTACATTTACAATTTAGAATAAATAGGAAACAATAATAATTATTTAAATACTTTTGAGGAATAGCAAACAAATAGGTGATAAGATATTGCAAATATCACATGTGAGGAATTCTATTACCTAGATAGTTCGTACAAATAAATGATAAATAGTTATAAACAATCTAATAACTTCTCTGTGTTCAATTTTATTCAAATAGTGTTATATCCATTTAAAATATTTTAAATTACAGTGGATATGTTGAATAATTTACCATGTCCAAAGTAATTCATTAAAAAATTTCTGTTGTTAATTATCCAATACCTGTTCAACCCAATTATTAAACATTTTGCAGTGATAATTAGTAAAGAGAAAAATTTTAAAAATTACGATGAATATAAAGAATGGTGTGTTATGAATGATGCCAGCGAGAGTTAATGAACGATGCTGCTAATAGTAGAAGATCCACGTGCATCATAAATTTGTAAAGGATTGGTATCAGTAGCAGTTTATAATAAATTAACGGTATGAAACAACGAGTGATTTATGCTTCGATCGAAATTGGTATTCGTCGTATCACTTTTCCCTAATCTATGAAATATCGACTGTCAGGATGAAAAATTTCGGATTAAACAAGATAGGATTATATATCACTGGAAAAAATAGCTTCCGCGTGATAAAGTTCCTAATAAAATCGAAAGTCAATACCGTATGGTACATCGTTAAAGAATAATTTGAGACAATTTAATAGCAACTTTAATTATAAATGTAACGACATACGTGATAAAATGTGGTTTAACAGCGTAAATGTTGAAGAAAATCAACGAAGAAACATAATTTACATACGCTTGATTAAATTTGGTATGTTAAATGTAATCTTCGATATCTGAATATTGCGTGATAATACTTTTCAATTTATACAACTCAATTTGCTATTATTTATTTTAAACTGTACTGCCAAAATATTAACTACATCTAGAAGATATTTGCGTATAAATATTGAAGTAGGAAATAAACGAACGAGTATTCGAAGAATTCAAATTTAAGCTTAAATCTTGCAAGTATTAAATATATCATTTCTTTTATTGTTTAATATGTCGAAACAACCTACAGCAATTTACAACGAGGACCGAAATACTGCAGCATGAAAAAACGAAAATACTTTCATCCAAAACAACCCTCTAGTATGCGGAGCGAAATTAAAAAACGAAACTCGCGATAAAAAGAAAAGGGAGAAAAATAAATCGCAAAATTCGACGCTGACATCTTTACCTAATTTCAAGAAACAAGAGGCAACACACTCGTAATTCCAAATCTTAAATTAGCCTGAAAACCCAATTATATCGCGTACAAAAAATATCAAAGCCTCATACCGAACAACCCTCCGCTGTACATGACGAAATTAAAAATAAAATTCACAATTACGGGAGAAAAAGGAAAAAGTGAATAACAAAATTTTTCCCTGACATCTTTACCTAATTCCATGGAACGAGAGCTAACGCTTGTAATTTCAAATCCTAAATTGTCCTAGAAACCCAATTCCATCAACATATAAGAAAGCCACAACAATTTTATCTCTCACCACGAGTATACGCGATGAAATTAAAAGTAAATAGAACAACAGAGAAATACATAAGATTGTTCGTTGGCGTCTTTATCTGATTCCAAGGAGCAAGAGGTAACGCAGTTGTAATTTCAAATCCCAAACTGTCCTAGAAACCCAATTCCATCAACATACAGGAAAACCAAACAATTTTACCGCTAACCCTTCAGAATACACGGCGAAATTAAAATTAAATTCCATAATAACACAAAACAACAGAAAGATATATCCAATTCCTACCAACATCTTCACCAAGTTCTAAGAAATCAGAGTTAACATCACCGTGATTCGAAATCCCAAATTACCCCGAAAATCCAATTAAATCACACTCGCAATGTTCAAACCTACCCCAGGCGAACAAACGAAATTAAAATTAGACCACGCAAGTTAAATAGAACAACAGAGAAATTTGTCTAGTCGATTCCAAACACCGGAATCCCTAAAAAGTGCTATAAAAATCTTCAAATTTAGAATTCCAAATTTCCCTCCCAAAAAACCCAATTTTATCAGCGAACAAAAATTTCTACCACCAAAGTTACAATTGGTATTAACTCTCGTGATAGAACAGAATGCGAGAGAAAAAAGAAGAAAAAAATAGAAAACATTTCTTATGTGGTCTTTACCTGATTCGAAGGACCAAGAGAAGGTAACAAGGCAGTAACTGGAAGTCCTGACTTACCTGCAACAGAAAGAAAAGGAAAAGTCTATTAGTCGCGTGTTCGCACGTTGAATGCCGCGCAAGCAAGCAGCGGAGGAAAAGAAAATGGCCGTTAGGCTGACGCTAATTCGATTCCGGCATAAGGAGTCGATGGGACATGGCCGTGGGAAAGATTTAATGTGATTTCGAGGAACATCCACGTGAATTTTCGCGGAACTTCCCTTGCTTCTTTCGCGTGTGCACGTTCGAACCAGAAATTCCGCATTGCGGACTATCGGGGGTGAATTCGCAGACCGGCCACATACCGGGTGTCCCTCGCGCGCGCCAGTCTCTTCCACCCTTCGAAGGATTCAATTTTAAGCTGCCTCCACCTCGCCTCCTCTTTTTTCCCGTGTCGCTTATGGCTGGGNCTACCCAGCCGATGGTAAAAAGAGAAAGAATGGAACATTAAGACCGGAACTACCGATCTTTAACGGCGAAACGTGGCAGACATGGATAATGGTGGTTTCACTGGTACCGTAAGTAAATATATTAATTATAATTCGGTCTCGATACGAGCTGACATTTTTTTTTTTTTCTTTTTTTTTTTTAAGAGGCATACATAATTTTGAGACCAAAATTCCTTTGACTGGATTGGTAGTTCCAATGTTAAAGAAGAAGTGGTGCTTAATAGTTTTTAATTTGGAATGTATTATAGATCATAGTCGTAGAAGAAATTCGAAGTGAGGTATTTTTTTTTTTTATAATTTTGGTATTAAGTAATATTTTTGACAACGGTGGTAATGGATATTAAACGTAAATAAGAATTTGATAGGTTTGGAGATGTGGATTTTTATTATAGATGGAAAGAAAATTCAATACGAATGACGCGTTTATGTATAGGAACGAAAATATTAGAGAACGGTTTTTAATATCATTGAGGTTATTAAGTTTCGAAGGTAATTAAAATTATTAGGACTTCAATGGCAACGAAAAATAATGGAAACGGCGAGTTGTGATTTCTAACGTTTTTCATATTGCCGAATATTTTTAATAACGAAAACAGTGGCAATTAAATGTGAAATATATGCATGTTTAATTGAAATGAAAATATCAATTAGATATTCTCGAGGCTGACGGCAATAAAAATTTAATTTCTCAGACGTGTAAATGTTCAGCAATGAGAATAAGAATAAGAAGATATTTATTTCTAAATATCATAAAGATATGATTTGGATACAATTTCGGTAACGAATCTTTTTATACGTATTTATGAAATAATACCTGAAGTATTTAAAACATAAATTAACGAATTGAACAAACTATTTTTATATTTTAATATTGTAATAAAGGGACGTGTATTTGAATAAGAGTTGCTCGGTGGGAGTAATTAAACAGGAAATATTTCATATAATTAGACTCTCCAGGATTTGAACGTGGGAAAATAATGAATCTCAGGGGTTCGCGAAAAATCGATAAGACGAATGGTGTGGATTATATAGTGGACCTCGTAAATATTTATGTTCCATTGTTCCTTAAGATTTCTGTTCTCAGTTCCTTCACAAGAAAATGTCTTCGCCCGGAAAATAAACGTTAACATGGATATTTCAGAAATATCACTTCTTTCAGCAGATGCATAATCAATTAATTGATAATTAAATTAATTATTGCAACAAGTTACGCACAAATTGAAAGATATCAAACATTTTATAATACAAATTTAGGGTAACAAATTGGAACAAATTGTTAATGATTTCTGTACGTTATAACATCGTAATAAATGTAAAAGCACCGTAGTTTCCGCCTTTTTAAATAATATTTTAATCTATTGGAAAATTCGACAACGAAATTCCTTAATGAATACTTCAAAAAAATAGCTTCAGTCATGATATTGGAATTTTTTAATTTTTACGCAATATTTCACGAATTTCAATCTCTAGAGAAGAAACTTATCAGCTCTTTACGAAAAAAAATATTGAAAATTCTGAGTATATATGAACTTTCAGGCACTCGGATGATTAGGAAGAATTAGTGCGCTATTAGGATCTTGCGTTAAACGTAGAATCTTCAAAAAATAGAATCTCTCACTTCATCTGATCTTTTCCGAAAATACTTATGCCTCGAGAAAAATTATTCATTCGTTTCTTCGATTATATAAGAAACGTACTAATTAAATAACTTCGAACTATTTCTGTAAACAAACTCACAGGAAAAATTTATTTACACCAAAGTTTAAAACCACAAACCAAAATCGTTGCTTCCAATAAAACAAATATTCATCAAATTTAGTCTAAAAAATAGAACTGGAAATTTCCAAACAAAAACAGAGTTCAAACGAAGAATTCACGTCGGAAACTTTCGTTTTCTCCTAAATAATCGGTAAATATCACCAAACAAATAAAACAAAATTTGTAAAAGTCAAATTCTGATATCATCCCTTACAAGCTAAGCAAATATTCACCAATCCTCCGTTGAAAATCGGAAATTAATACCATCGAAGCGTCAATAAAACCGAAACGAGCGCAGAAGAATTTTAATTAAACTTTATCATATTTCCCGTTAAACAATCGATGGTTCGTCAAAAATACGCAGAACCGAAAGTTACAGGACGCCGGTAGAATTTCAAGTCGCACGTTTTCCCTCCATATTTCGCACACGATAACAAGCACGTCATGTTCGTTAATACTCGGTTAATGCGGCGCACGTTGCACCGTAGAATCGAGTCGAAATTTACATTTAACCGGGAGCGATTTAAAAATGTACAGGACACCGTTGCAAATTATTCGACGAGATGTTGAACGGTTCAAAAATTCATTCCCTCTGGCTGTCGCATCCGCGGGTGCGCCCATTTAATTAAATGTAAATAAACGCGTGCAAGAATTACGCGATTATTAATGCGCGTACACGCGTAATATCCTTGTCAAAATAACAATTGAAAACGAAAAAGCAGAGGGCGTTTGCGGGAACGTAATGGCCGCCGACCGCGAATTCTCGAGTAACGTGCAATCTTTCACGAATGCACTCGAGTTGTCCCGTGTGAAATGGATGAAAAAAAAAAGCGAAACACGTTGTGCACAACCATTATCGCGTACGGTGTACGATGCGCATGCTGTCCGTCATGCACGTCGTGTCCGATGTGCAAATATGAAGTAACTAAATTTATCGTACGTGGAAAATAAACGTTGCGGAGACGCGATAAAATGATAATGGGACCGTGTTTGTTAGATCGAGTGCGGATAACAAATAGCAAGAGTGGAAATTTGGGTTGAAGAATGAATTCGATTTGAATTCAATTATCTTGAACAGGGATTCGAAATAATGGTTAAAAGGATTAATTGAAAGTAACGTGGGATGGAATAAATTTTTGATTCCACTGGGCAATTTTACTTTAGAATTGGAGGAATTCATAAAGTTACAGAATAATCAAAATCAATAAAAATATGATGAAAAAAAGATACGATAATATAATTACAGAAGAATCGAAGTAATAGATGTATTATGGCTANCGATATTACATTGTAATCTATAATATTCTATCTATAAAGCAAGATTTAAGAACTATAGACACGTAATATTCACGTTTCGTAATATTACAAAGCATCTACGTTTAATCAATGTAATTGAAAAATGTTTAAATGTGACGCGAGGATTTTGAAAGCATACAATATTTGACTATTTTATCTTTGTCTTCCTTTGTCTCTCTTCTGTAATAAATATCAAACGAGATAATATTTATCTTATGTTACATCATCAAAAAATATAACACATCTCTTGAAACGTTGCAAAATTTTATCAATTAATTTCCGCACGGCGGAAAAGAATAATAAAAATTGCTATTATAGAAGTTTAAATCCTGCTAAAAAAAATCTCGCAAATTACGCAAACACATACGAATGACGAAACGAAGGATTTAAAACCAACAAAGGTCCAAGACAAAGGGTCGAAAACTCTATAAAAAGAATTGGTCGAATTGCACGAGTCCAGATCGTGAAAAGTCATATATGATTAACTGGAAAAATTAGCTTGCTGGTCAACGAGGAGCACTAGAAAATTCAATTTCAATTGCAAGTGCACGCTCGTGCGATTCGCAAGCACAACGGAAACCCGACTCGGGACACGACCTGCCGCAAACGTAAAGCAATGTACACAGAGGGATTCACGGTAATCTCGAACAAGAGGCAACGACGCTGAACGTATCTACGATATCTGCCATTCATCTTGCCACTAAGCTGGCATTACTTGCCGGGTGAAAACGTAAAATTACACGCTGACATCGATGATTTCCTAGCTTCCGAAGCGTAAAAGACGACCTCTAGCCGTCTGAACAACAGTCAATGGAGTCTGATGCACCGTGAGGCTGAAATTTTCGCGATTATTCAATAGAAAAAATATTTACAGAGATTTATAACCATTTTTCTTGACCAGTATTGGTGATAAAATTATCTTTAGTTCAAGTTGATCTATAGTTAATTTCTTTTACTCCTCTGTGCAAGATATATTTAAACTATCAATGAGTCAAAGTACTTATAGTAAGTAGCAAAGCAAACACGAGACAAAAATTGTCAAGAGTTGTATCGAGTGAAAATGAAAAATACGATTAAAATTGTTGCGAATTTAAAATTATTTATTGTCGTGAGAAACCCAAAGAATTTTCGAAATTGAAAATCCATTATCAATTACAGTTACAATAATAGCTATCTGGTAGACTAATGTTGAGAAGAATCCAGCGATGGTGAATATGTGTTTCAGACTTGATATAAGGGTAAATACTTGATGTCGAATTTTAACCCTTTGAGGACGAATATCATAATATACGTGAAAATATTTGTGTCTTTTAGAGCGAAAACTGCTTGGAATATATCAAAAAATAATTTTAGCATTGTTATCAACATTTTACATATCTTTTAACTCAGGAAATTTCCCTCGGTTCCTTTTTTTAATTGTTTTATATATACTCGATGAATCGTTCATATCGTTTTTCGTCCGCAAAGGATTAATAGACACTTGCGAATAATTTATCAATTACACATTTTCTAGTTTTCTCGGCGAGTAACGCAAACGTATCAAGTTCAGAACCCTGTGTTCAAATATCACAAGAAATTTTCCAGATACCTAATCCTTTGGTAAGAATAACAGAAGAATTGGTTAGCAATGAAATAAAACTGGGACAGACCAAGCAGACAAGGAAGAAAAGTTTATGACCCACGAACCCCGTTCGTCTTGCTTGGAAAGCCAGCATTCGCTGGCAGGCGAGAACGTAAAATTACCGCTGACATCGATGATTTCGAAGTTTGCCAGGCGTAAAACGCGAGCTATAACCGTCGAAACAACGGTTGTGGAAGCCGATACAACGGTAGGCCGTAAAACGAACGAGAGGCCAGGTTCGAGTATCAATAATTCCGGCGCTGGTCCGCCGCGAAAAAGGATTACCCCCGTTTGATGCTTTATCGGGCTGGTCAAAAGGAAGGTGAAACGAAAGGGTAGAGTCGGAACTGAGAGGCTGCTGCACAAAAGATAATCATAAATGATGCCGGGCTGCTACAGACACTCTGGGGTGGCATAAAAGAGTCATGCTGGCCGGTTGCATCCGACACAGAGAGGGCTACATTTCACCTTTTCAGTCGAAACTTTATCCCCGGAATTTGTCACATCCTTTGGCTCGTGTGTCGATTCCGAAAGAGACAATGCCTTTGACTGGCGTGGATTTAATCTACGGACCAGTTCTGGCCACTAGCTCCAAGGAGCCACGGCTTCGCTCTGCCGGAGCGAACTTGGGTATTTTTCCAGGATACGCTTTCTCGCGTCAAATATCAGACCGTCAACGGATTAACGAACCATCCACCCGCATCATCCTTGGCTGCTGGCTTCAGCAGTCTCGACGGCTGGTTTCTATGGGCTGTTTTTAAGGATTGTTCTCAGGCTACTGAGAAGTGGGCTGCTGCTGAAGGGGCACGGTTATCGTGTATGGCTTTCTGATATCTCGATTCCATTCTAGGCGCGGCTTCGTGTATTATCTGGAGTACGACATTGTTTTTGATACTGATATTTGGTATCCGACATTTAGACTAAAATTTTCTAAGGTATCTTCGATATTAGGAGAACAAATTCGAAATGTTTGTACTTGTAACGAAACTCTTTCTGAATTACAAATATTGTATTTGTGTATATCATAATTACTAGTTGCTCACTGCGAGTAGTAATTGGTTAAAAAATATGTTCACTATATACCGATTACTATTGGATCACGTTTTATCATATATATATATGATAAAATCGCGTATTGATGGAATGGCGAGCAGATTAATATATTTAGAGCGATAGCAGAACAAATAGGTGTGTGATTTTAGTTTCAAGTACGTGCATATACATGACACAGATCGTGTACAACGAGATCGGATGAACGAGTTTATCTATGACAATGTCGAATGTTTAAGATACGTGAGAAAAGCATGATTGAAAAAGGAAGAATGAGTATGGAAGAAGATGGAGTACAAGCTTTAAATAAGGGCGACAGGTCACGAGCGAATCAATATTCAGTATTCAAAATTCAGTAGTCAGTGTTCAAGAGTCAGTATCAAGGAACAATTAGTTATTATTTTGAATAAACTACTATTATTTATTAAAAAGACCGTTTCCGTCGTTCACCTAATATTGCTACCAAAGTTTGGACTCCTCCAGCAGCAAAATCCTACAGTATTATATTATACATAGTATTTGTTCAATAAATTATACACCAGTATATATATATAACGTATGCGTTTCACAAGCAAACAACCGTCTAAAATTTGTCTATCCTGTGTTATCCGCTATCGATAAAACAGGTACAGCAGCCACATCGAAGTGTCGAATTAGAATATTTGCAAACATCCTAACCCCAGTGATGCTGCAAAAGCAATCAAAATCGGCAGCATTAATTTACGTTTTAACCGAATCGCGGATTCCATTACTTTCACATCTCCGACCTTTCAATTAAACCTCTGTAAACAATTCCATTCGGAGAGCGGCAAACCGGGAAATGTTTGGAAACAATTCGTTCTTTCGTCGCTGAACGCAAATCGATAGCCCCCAGGAAATAAATCAAAACACCCGCGACGTGGACCAAAAAATTCCCACGACCGCTTTAAATCTTCCGACCTGCTCAACCCTTGACTCATTGACACCTATCTTTCTTCTCGTACTAATTCCTGACTCGCTATAAAAATTAATTTAGTCATCTGTCTGCGTTGAGATCATGGAATACAATGACAGGTTTGACATTCGATTGGCTGCTTTCAATCGTTATAATGTCTTACATTAACACGTAGAGGGTGTTCAGTGAATGTATTAAGTACCAAGTAGTAGTACTGTAATATAATAGCATAATCGTGGTATAGTACCATAACAATAGTATTGTAATACTATGTAGCAGTATAACAGTAGCTTAGTAGCAATATAGAAGCAGTTTAGTAGCAGTATAATAACACAACAATAATAACACAGTGGTATAATAGTATAAAAGCATAATTAGCAGAAAATAGAAAATAGTTTAATCAATGAAATATTTCTAGAAAATACTACGTAAAAATTATTGTAAATATTGTTATATACATTCAGAATATTTTCTTCAAAATACCAACTCGCTTCGTTCTACAACCTGTTCTCTGATTTCCAATAACATTCCTAGAAATATGATATGCTCCGAAATATTTGTCAAAGGTTTCATGTGAGAAATTATAGGATTTTGGAAGGTAGAAAACCCGAAATTAATAAATTAATAAATTCCTAAGAGTGTCATTTTCTTAGACACCTTTTCACGTAGACTCGTATTCAATTAGTCTTGTAATATTTTCTGTTCCTTCAGATCCTCTAAAGAATTTCTACATTGTTACAGTATTAATACAGAATCGCAGTGATACAAATATACACACATACGTCCCCGCCGTCTTCTCTGGGTAATAACGATTCGCGTTGTATTTATTCTAATTTAATTGTAATTTGCATTGTTGTCGTTACGTTAAATTCGATTGATATTACGTTAATAATTACATTTACGATATCGGAATCCGAGGTACACACGCCACCTATCACGAAGTTTAATTCGATTTATCGAAGGACATGCCACCGGCCAGGTCAAAGGGCAGTTTCGCGTGCCCCCTTGCTGCCCCCCGCGCCTCATCCAGTATCCCAAACCCGTTCGATGAAAAACTGCCGCAATGCCGATGATCGTGGAAAAGTTCGACATGGCTAGACGCTTCGGACACGAAGGATTTATGGCGTCGTCGACGATAATTCGAAGATACGCCGGTGTGGTCTGGATTTAGGTTAGTTATCCTATGAACCCGATTAGATGGGTTAAATTGAATTAAGTAAACGACGTCTGAGTCCGTGCTCGATATAGGTTAGCGGGTTAAGTTGATTTGGTACGGGATACATCGGTCGGATAGTCTCAGCTGAGTTATGTGGGTTAGATGTGCTGGATGTGCGTTAATCAGCCGGATGGAATGGGAAACGGTTTAGGCCGGGAACGATTACGGCTGGGATAGACGTGTCAGGAAAGTAACGCGAGGACGAACAGGGCGAATAGAATCGAGTGAATAAAATAAGTCGAGGAAGGGATACGGAGCATTGAGTAAATTTCACGGGAGTTACCGTCGATTAAGGTGAACCGTGGAGATTAAATATGTATATAAGGGGGACGGGTTGACAAGATAATCAAGTTAGATACGGGTCAGTTAAGTCGTTTAGCGACGACAAGATGGATATCTGAGTTTCCTTCCTGGCTTAGCGTTATTTTTCTCACCCGTCGGGTTAGTTGCTCTAATTATTTCAATTAACACCGCGCTTTTCCTAATATAGTATATTTCTAGTCTATGAGGAGTCTTCTCGTTTGCTGTACGCTTTATTAGTTTGCCTCTCTGCGGACAGACAAGTAATTATACGAGTAAATTAATGAGTATAGTGGTCTAACAATTTGATATACTAAAAACGTAGAAAGAAAATAATAAATGGTAACGCGATATTATTTGTTTACGCGACGCAGGACTGTTCCATGCTAATTTTATTTTGCCACGTATTCTAGATCCTTCGCTTACATAACACATCATAGTCGTGTCAACATTCGACCTCACACATTCATACCTTATAAATTTCTCATTCTGCTGTACATCGAGTCTTTTTATATGATGTACTCTATTGTCTCACGAAATATTGTACATTGTTTTATCAAGGAAATGTGTGTCATTCGATCTTCAAGAGTCGACCATCACCATACATACCACTATGAACACGAAGATATCATATCTCAGAAAGAAAAATTCTTGAGAAGCAAATGGAAGAGTGGAAACACGATCTTCAATGGTATCAATCATTTTAGTTACTTAATTATTTCAAAGCCTGTCTAAAATCTCTAAATTGTCACAATTATTCCAACGCTCTTAACATGCTGCAAATAAAAAGCCACTATTCTTTAAACTATACACGAAACCTGAAACACGAGTCGGAATAATTTTCAAAGCTAGCAATATGTAACAGATACATCTCGTTCCGCTTCTTACGTTCATTTGACGATTTCGTATCACACACAGACACCGTAAAGTCTTCTCGAAACAATTGCAAAACCTCGGAACCTGCATTATCTAGAAATCCATAGAACCACCAGACAAATCTCTCTATCCGAAAAATATCGCGAAAGCCGCATGCGGCGAGAGGAGAGGAGAGGAAAAAATAAAGAAGATCGATACACCCTCTGAAGAATCAGACCAGTCGCTGAACTTGCTGATATCACGTGTGCGACTGCCTCGAAAGCACACAAGCGCGTTAAGTATTGCGGGCGCCAGATTCCACCAGCACTTAAGTGGCCGCGTTTAAACTCCATTTTCGATGTGGAGGCTAGATAAACATCTGGAGGAGCGACAGAACGGGTGGAACAGCTCCTGCGTCCGCTACATCGGCTCGAAAAGACAGTTTATTCGTGGTAGAGGGGAAAAGAGCGAGATGGTGACGTGGAAGAAAGAAAAAAAAGCCTAGAGTTGAGAACAGAGCTGTGGCAGATAAACTTATCGATAAGTGTCGATAATATTTCGCACAGATTGCTAGAGCAACGTGAGATTTCGTGATCCTATCAACAGAATCCTGATCATTGCAAAAGTTTATCCAATCGACCTACTTTTCCCGTGAACTGATTGTTGTCGACAATCTGTAGATAGAAGATATATACTTATCTTTGAACTATGGCTTGTCATCGTGAGGATTTCGTCATATTGTTATACAATCATTATAATATCACGTGAATTGTTTTGCTTGGTTCTGTAATTTTCTTTACTGTATATTTTGCTCTATTTTACATTCTTTTGTGTTGTATATTTCATATTAAATTGGATCATGGACTATTATATTAAATAAGCAACCAAATATCGAAATATCGCAACCCAATTATTATAGCAATCTACTAATATATCTACAAATTTATTTTAACATTGTTTTGCTATTTTAAAATAATTGTTATATATACACGAAAGTATACGAACGCTATACAAAATTCAAGAGAGCACTCGAACCGAAAAAGTTTGATTTTAATGAAAGTTTGTGTGCACGTAAAGCATAACGAGTCATACACGGTTGAATTTTTTTTATTTGCTGATATTACTTCAGGTGGGTGAAATCGTTACTCAAAGTTTCAGTACAACCTCTGTTCCTTTTTTGAAATGTAACTGTATAACGATGCGAGACAAAGAAAAAGTTTCCAAATAAAAAATGTTTAATTTTTGCTCTGTTACTCTCTGGTAAAAAATTTTCCGCGTGAGATCCCGCTTAAGAATCGAAATAATTGTTAAAGCTTTAGTCGTTAATTTTACCCCTTAAAAGTTATTTTCTGCCAGCAAAAATATTACTGCGCGCTTGTTTCGTTATACATTACAAACTATCGTTAAAATCGGAAGTTTTGGGTTAGAGGATTCCTTTAAAATCACAGGTCAGAGGCCTGTCGACTGTAATAAGTAATAAAAAAGAGAGAAATTTTAAGTTTAAGAAATTATGTTTAATTTATCAGTTAATGAGTTATATTTTCCTCAGTTGCTTTTATTCTCCAAAACGATATATCGATAAGTATCGGTAATTTTTTGCGAAAGTCTATAGTTTCACTTCTGGTTGAAAAACGAGAGACATCCGGCAGAAAGGAAGGTGGAAAAAGATATGTGAGAAGAAGGGAAGGAAGTGAGAAGAAGCTGATGAGATGCAGGAAGCTACGAGAGGAAGATAGAGCGTTCGGTTTTTTACGACGACCCACTATTCGGCTAGGTTTCGAGTTATTTTGTTTGAAACGAGATAACCTTGTTCCCGTCTCCTAGAAATCTTCGTACCTCTTTTTACCAGCGAATTTATTTCCACCTCGACTCCGACAGCGAATTATCAGTCTGGCTGCTCCGTAAGAAAATGCGGAAATATTAATTTTAAACGAAATTGGACGAAATTGCTAGTCGATGCACTGTGTGTTATTTGATTGCCAATATGAGGCTTGTAGAAGAGAGATTTTAATTGCTCTCTTTGATACTTAATAAACGTGAGCTTCGACTGTTTTCAGGAAAACGTTCATTGTCGATACGAATTATAATTTGCAGAAAAGTTGGAAACGAGTTTGAAATGCAATTTAGGGAGGAAATGAGTCTTTGATGTGAATTAGCAGCGAGAAATTTTATATATCTGAATATTTATGTAATCAAATTATTGTGTTATATCTTATTTATATCTCTTTGCTTGCGTAAATAGTGCGATTAAATCTACTGTACTAATTTTTTTTTAAATTCTCTGGGAAAACACTTTGCTGGTGCTCAAAATTTTATATTAAAGATAAACTTCTACCTTCTAGTTTTACTCGTTAAAAATTAAATGGATTATCAAAAACTGCGACTCACATAATGCTATATTGTGAACAAATTTTTGAAGTATTAAATTACTTGTTTAAATAACGATATCACTAAAATTCTTGGATAAGTACACTCCTACACTGCAGAGGGCCAAACAGTCCTACCATTATCCTATAAAAGCAGATGAAACTCCGTGGAGGGTACTTTAAACCTTTCTGTTATAAACGGTTCATAAAAAATTGATGGAAAAGTAGATTGAAACAAAACTCTGACGAATAAGTGAGGTTGGCTGACGTCACGGAATAAGTAGATTCATCTTAAATACTTATCGACACGTAAGATACAAATAATGTGTTTAACTCTAACTAAAAAAAATATCAAGCAATAAATGTTAAATTTTTATTCACCAAATTCTCAAAAAGAAAGGGGAACAAAAGAGAAAAAACGAACTTAATCAATAACTCAAATACATAGACGATATTATATTCATTTTGTGTACGTTATACCTAATTCAAAAATTTGTAACATCCAACATGTAGTTACGTATATAAAAATATGTGTATTTAGTTATACCGATTTGAATAAATTCCATTTCATAATGTACTATAAAGCCTTAAATATGTCCGTAATATTCCTTAGGCGTCTGACCACAATCGGGCTATTACTACTTGCACTGGTAGATTTATTTTCTCCATTATCCTTCACATTATTTCCCAAATTTAATTGTGTCTATAATTGAATATACATTGTATCGTGATACACCTTTGATGATATGAATATAAAGGAAATTAATTAATTTATTTTCAATCTAGCAATTGTTATTTTAATTTAAAAAAGAGACTCTCCGTGTTATCAAGGAATTCAATTAAATAAGCATTCACGAATCCACGATATTAAATCTAAAAGACACGAGTTTATTACCAATTTTAAATTGCATCGATTAAAACTAAAATCTAATGCGATGTTATATAAAATATTATACTACATTCTAAATAACATAGAACTATTTGTAGGAATTCGCAAATCCCAGACGAGCCCTAAAATCCTACAGGGATTCGCTCTTAATTTCATAATCCCTATGCGTTAGTAAGACGAGGTTAGGAGAACAAACCACACACAAAGTCTCTGATAATGACAGTAATATAATTAGACCACGAAGAGATCTGAGCTTTCACTACACATACCTTGATACTTACGCGCAAGATTTTTAGTAATAAGAATAATAATGAAAATAATAATATAATTGGAGTATGAAAAGTCTCTCGTTACACGTACTTCAATACTCGCTGACTTGACTCTGATATTCACCGTTCTCGATTGACTGTAACGTGACTCTGCTTCGGAACGTCCTGCCGTATCACTCTCTATTTGTAAACTGACCTCGCACGAACACTCGCTGTCTTTCAAACGATGTCCTTTCACACGGTCACTTTCGTCCTTCAGCACGCACTCGCAGATATTAGCCTAAACGCCAAAAGCGAACCTGAGACTTGTCGTCTATTGATAATCGTTTTCGTGGATCGGCCTAAATGATTCCGCTCACATGTAAACCTAAGACTACGCATTCAAGTAGTCAAGTAGTCTCAAGTACTCGAATATTCTACAAGCAGTAGAAAATCGAACCTTTAAATTAACAATTTAATATTAGAACAAAATATACGTAATTTTATAATCAACAGCACGATTGAGAAGTAACTAATCTCCCAATATTTAAAATCCCTACTTGCAACTAAATTATTTACAGTAACGAGTGAAATTATTCTCAATAAATACTATGAAAATTCCCAGAGAAAATAAATCACAAACAAATTACCGACGAAATCATGTAACCCTTTCACATTTGCGTATTTAAAATTCCTAATCACCATAAAATTATTTACTATCGCAAGTAAAATCATTCTGAATCCTTTCATCCTTTAATCCTTTGGGGACGAATGTTATAATATACGTGAAAATATTTTTATTTTGTTGCTTGGAATATAGCGGAAAATAATTTCATAATTGTCATCAATATTGCGCATACATTTTAATTGAAAAAATTTCCCTTGGTTTGATACTATTAATTATTTCGCATACACTCCATGTATCGTTAACTTCGTTTCTCATTCGCAAAGGGTAAAAAAGTTACCAAAGAAAATGAATTGGAAACAATTCAGCGACGAAGTCACGGATTAAATAAATAATTGAAGATCCCTGTCCATGTACCCATCAGTACCCAACCACACTGGAAGCAGCCCACCCATCCACCTGTACCAGCAGCCTGAATATCACGATTTAACACCAGCTCGCGTAAGGGTTTGCAAGTTTTCCCAGAATCGCCCTCGATCTCGTGAAGCATCATCCAGAAGATGTACGAGGCACCGAGAAGGAAGAGGCTGGCTTCCTCTTCTCGCTGTTTATCATCCGAACTATCATGGCGTCTGCCTGAAAACGCAACGCGGTACCAGAGGACAGATAAACAGCCACTCGTGCTGCACGTATTAATTACAATCTCAGCAGGGGAACCAGCAGCTAGGTGATCCACAGCCCTCGCAGCTGCACATCTACGCGACGAGTTTTAATTACAGAAAGCGGGCCAGTGATACAGGCATAAAAAGAGCGCGACGCGGCCACTCTTCCCACGGCCACGACTCTCACGGACCCGGCTCTGAATTCGCTCTTTGACGTGCACGACCGAGAGACGTTTCCGCCTCTGTCGAGCACGACCTTCAGCCCCGTGTCGATTACGGCTTTTATCGCGAGAGGGTTAATGAGCAGAGATCGGATCGAATGGCGGCCGAGTAGGAGGAACGTCTTTGGAATGCCCGGGAACCTGCAAGCGCGAGATTATCCAGGCGGCCCGAGACGGTCGCGTTGAAACTTCGGTTTTAAAATGAACCAGAGAGTCGATTCCAAGTTAACTTCGCGCAACTGAAGCGGAACGAAGCGAAGCGAAGTGGAATCTTTGGAATCTTGCGGAATAGGGTGTAAAGTTGTTTGTAGTATTACCGGGGAATTGAAATTCTGGTTGTAGGATAATTTTACGTGCGGCTTGTCGCCGATTTTTTTTTATACCAACGGCTGTAGCGTTTTATAATGTTTCGCGGTGCGGTGATAGTTTTGTAGATTTCTGGTATGGAAGATTTGAATTGCTTTTATTTTTTAGGGTAGTTTTGAGGAGTTGTGAAAGCGACTTTTCGCTTTTAGAAAGTTTATTGCGAAACTTGGATTAGGAAATGTTAGATCATTTGGGATTATTAGGACTATTGCTTTAATTTTAATTAATTTATGGTGTTTCGTGGTTTCGTAATTTTGTAAATTTCTGGTATGGGAGATTTAAGTTGCTTTGATTCTTCAGACTAATTTTTAGGGGGTTGTGGAAGAGAAAGTTTATTGTGAAGCTTAGATTAGGGAATGTTAGATTCTTTGAGATTATTAGGATTATTGTTTTAGTTTTAATTAATTTATGGTGTTTCATGGCACATTGTTAGTTTTGTACATTTCTGATATGGAAAATTTAGGTTGCTTTGATTTTTCAGATTAGTTTCGAAGGGATTGTGGAAGCGATTTTTCGTGTTTAGAAAGTTTATTAGGAAGCTTGGATTAGGGAATGTTAGATCGTTCAAGATTATTAGATTATCTATTGGATATTGAGTTACGAGGTATGATGACTAAGAGGAATATGATTGTAGATTACTTTTCAACACTAATAGATACGATACCAAATAATTATTACTTGACGTTACTTAAATTATTCTTGGAGATTATTAGGAATTAGAGAATATTAAATTTTTAATTATCTCGCGAGGTACAGTATAAATATTAACTAATATAAGTTGCAGATATTTCTATAAAAGAATGAAGAATGTAATAATGCTTCGGGTTCCAGGAAATAGATATAATATTGGAACGTACGATATACAATATTGGACAAAGTTTTTCCATTTTCTGAAAAATATTCCACATATTCATCAACTCGGTAAAACTTTTTTCATAGTTCACTTTCGCATCCTATAAAAAATTGTCAAATTAATCAGACCTAAAATTTAATTTCTTGTCAAAGTCAAATATAAAAGGTAAATTTTACAAATACGATTTTCAAAAGGTACATTTTTACATAGAATTTATATGAAATAAAGTAATTCATAAAATTAATATTATTTCCACTGCAAAAAGATTTTCCAACGATTAATTCAAACATCGCAATTTAATTTGACTATTTTTCTGTTCCACAATTTATCTTATACAATTTCTGGATATGAAAGTAAGAATCAAAAGACATACCAACATAAAATTTCCCTGACACGTTATCGTATTATATTTTCTTCGATGAACGAGATGCGAAAAATAAAAATGAAAAAAAGGAACGATATAGTTATCCCGCGTTGAAAAGCATTTGAAATAAAACATAGCATTCATTGTTAATTAAATAAAACTCGCGTGTACTTTAAAAGCATCCCAATCGTTTCCATTTCCAAATTCGAGAATCTTTGTTACATACGTGTAAACATGTCAGTTACATTTTCAACACTTTCTCGAAAATTAAGCCCGGTTCGAAAAAACCGATTTATATTCGCAAGTAACGTGCATTCGATATCCATTTTCCATCGAGTTTATTTTCAAAGCCGAAGTTTCGATAGGGCAACTGCTGTTTTACAATTTCGATCCTTTGTATCAGACAGTGATCCCGTGTAGTATACACCGTGCAGTATAAATATCAATTTACAGGGAAATGAACTGGATTAAACAACGGTAAGATATACGCGTATTGCATTGATTTTAATAACAATTCCTTAGAGAACGCGATTTTGTACAGCGAAATCATTTTTGATAGTAAGGCCTAAACCGTCATAAAGAACAGATGGTCGACGCATTCAGGCAACAGACGCGTTTGTAAATTATACCACTGAAGTGTCGGCCAGCTGTGAATAACAGATTTTCGTCCTCAAACCTGGAAAAGGTCAAAAACTAACTTTTTCCGGCCACTGAAAATTAGCGTCCATTGTCACTTGCACGAGTATACGTGTAATTTAAATTTCTGATGTAGAAAATATTACATTATTAATATAACACGAAGATATATTTTAAAAAAAATGTTATATAATTAACACAATGCAAAGAGAAAATATTCATACCTAAATACGATTCTGTATTACTACATGAATGCACATCTTAACAATCTTGGAATAAAGAATTTTTCAGAAAATAAAAGCTATTCCACAATATTGGAACAACTCTGATATTAACATCGATCTAAAGAACTTATTCCTATCAAATCTCAAATTTTTATTTTCAAAAATTATCTTTATTTGTAACAATAGCAATATATTATAGCAAATATATTAAAATTACACTTGACTCTATTTTAATCCTTGAATATGATAATAAAAAATGCATAAATTTTATAATTAATGATAATAAACAATAAAATCATTTTCCAATTTCCTAACTAATTTTACTCCGTGGAAAACAAACAAGTGTACATAGATTTTTGATGCACACTGTATACACATCCCACGACACTACATCATTACCATTATACCATTATTTTACCCCATCAAACGACCTCTTCGAACGGTTAAACGCGGCACGCGAGATCGTGTACATCAAACAACGTTCTACAAAAAGAGCACGTATAAGTAGCAAACACGATTATTCAAAATTTGTTCGCTCATGTAAAGTGACGGAGATGCTACGTAGATAAACGCAGCACGCACGCGGCATGCAAGAATGATTTCAGACAGTGTCGTGGAAATTTACGAAGCAAATTTGCATTTAAATTCCATTCGGGACCCGTAATTTCTATCTCCTTGGATTCTATTTCAATCGCGAGCGATTAATTCCGACACGCGCGAGACGCATCGCCAATGACTTGATTAAGCTAGCATTCGATGCTTACACGATCGAATCGGGTAAGTAGGCGAATTGGATTCTTGAATTTAGTCCAATTACAGTGCGAACATATCTCAATTCGGGTCTTTTTCAGCGCGAAAGTCGTTCGACGAGTAGAAAGGAAATTAAACGACCAAACGTAACCCAGAATTTTACAACGGAATTTAATTACGTGCGATTGACAGCAGTTGATGGAAACGGTCAAAAACAAAAACACTGACATCTATTCGACTTTGACACTGGCACAGGGTGTGCTAGATACGTGAAAGCCCTTGGTGGACCATGGATTAATTATTAATTAAAAACCGGTGATTTTCTGGGTAGAAATAATTAGACGTAAACAGAAGACTCGATTGATAAATTAATAAGTATCTACACACCGCATAGTCAATTTATATCTCGATAAAATACGAATTTTACAATGTAGAAAATGGCGATTGGTTAGTTTTTACTCCTAGAAAAGTACTAGAGAGAAGAAACATTATAGCATGGAAATGGGCTGAAATTCATTGTGTCACAGACGGAACAAGGACAAGGATTTCAGGCAGGTTAGCTGTAATTGAAGAGTACAATGTTCTATTGCACAGGATATTAAAACGTGTCTCAAATTTACTGCTCAGTCCTGTCTATGTTCCTAGTAGCTTCGCGAGATTAGAAGATTAAGCAGAACAGAACAGAGAATAGTAATACAGAGGAAAGAGTATTTCATTCAGGCTTTGCTAACGGAACTGACCTAACTCATGTCTGAGGCTAGAACAGTGGAAGTAAAGTTAGAGGCTACTTGTACAAGAAAAAAAAAATAACTAGCAAAATCTATTATAAATTACGTTTTATATTACGCGTATCTCATAACAAACATAAGAAGGTAACCAGTGCTTAATTTATCATAAATCTAAAGATCCAAAAATATTTCAAGACTAAGAAGAGAGTTTAACTCTTCCAATAACTCGATAGAATCTAAATAAATAATGATTTAATTGTTTAGCCCTCGACAAACCAATGAAACACTAAACTAAACAATGAAACACTATGAAACACTTAAATAAAAGTCCACAAGAAAAACCTACAGCAAGAACGAATTTTTACGATGCCAATGTTTATTATCCCGATAAAGGAACGTTCCAGAAACTGGCTAATATAATAAATTAAATCATTTCGTGGCCATGACGTGCGTACATAGCAGGTGAACCTTGCTGCATAGCCGCAATGGGTTTGGCGGTCTAGTCGATAGTCCGACCATCTGCAAACAATGTTACGACCACGAGCCTGATCGAAAGGGTCGGTGTGTCGACTGGGCCCAGGCTTAATTTCAAGACTACCCGCATAAAGATCCCAGCGATAGAATTTAGCATATGCCCGATCGGTTCGACGACTAACCGATGAAACGCTCGTGTTGAACTTCGTTGAACCACGTTCAACGTTGATTAACCATGAAAATTCGATACCACCTATTCCCGATTAATCGTACAAATTTCCCCGTAACGATATTAATCACCCTTGCGGGTAAAAATACGCCGAGAATTACTTTATCTGGCCAACAGCGTAGACGTTTCGTTAATTAACCTCGGAACGACGTAACCTCTGCTAATTCAGGAGAAAGATAAGGCAGGGAAAAATTATAACGCGATGCACGTACGATTCTAAATAACCCTTCATCCACCGCAGCTTTAAATTTAATATTTTATCGCTACGCTATTTCAACGCCGAGGATTATTAGCACGGTACAACCCCATAAATTGTGGCGACCCGTTACCATCCCGGTTCCGCGCCCACGAGGTATAAACTTTGCACGAAAAATTCTAACGAAGCGCAGCCAATCTGCCATACTCCTTTCCCTTATATACCGATGCTTTAATAACCCCCATAGCGATGCGGCATTTAATCCCGGCGAGATATTACCGCACTCCTGCCAATCTTCTTTCGTTGCCATAGCTATTACAAATTCACGCTTTATGGCATGGAAGTTACGAAGCAAATATTCCAATTAAACTTCCAATTAAACTTTGTCGTCTTCGCGGTACCTCTGTTTTTACAGCCGACCTCGTGTTCCTGTCTAACTAGCTAACGAATCGTGACTAGCTTCTACGTGATTACGCGCAAAGGGTTATACGCGAGAGGAGATTGGTGGAAAAATAAGCCTAAGACGCGAATTCTGCTTTACTCTCCTACGTTTAATACAATATTAACTATTAGGTCGTTCGGGAAGTCATTCAGTTTTTCCAATTGTATCTGTTCACAGCCAACTTCACACTTCAGTCGCATAAAAAAAGAAAACAAACGAAATGACTTTCCGAGCGACCCAATATTATGCGTTCAAATTGAGTCAGCACAACGAGTTTTCATATTGAGGGTTGATTGACTCCGCTAGCAACCCCTTGATTATAAACATTGATTATAAACAACCACCACTATTGACCGAAAGGGTGACGAAGATCATCGTAGGGCTGCAGCGAAATCGAGTAAGATTGTAATGTTAACTTTGAGAAACAAGAAACTAACGCCGATGCTGTCTCATTCGATCTCGCTACGGTACGTCAATGATCTTTGTCAATTTTTCGGCCAATAGTGATCGTTTTATATAATCAGAACTTGTTTATAATCAAAATGTCAGCGGAGTCAGACAGTCCTCAAAATGAAAACCCTCTGTGTCTATTCAGCGCGAACACATAGCAGAATTTATGATGCGAAGGAATACTTGTCGAACAAACTCCAAAAAACGTGTTTCCTCGCAAAGGTCTATCTCACACTCTGTCCTCGCTTAACTCCTCTAGTCCCTCAAAAACCACGACCCCCCTTGTGTAGAGGTTCTCCCCTTTTTGGGGCTGTTCGCTTTCGATCGTTTGCAGAACGACCGAGAATTGCGGTGGCGAAAATTAAACGACTCGCCCCTTCGTCTAGGGTTGAAATTGTCTACCGCTTTATCGGTTACCACAGCTCCCTAGTCTTGCAGATAAACTTGTAACGACCAACGTTCACACTTTCACTGGTAAATGGAAAACGGAGGTTCGAGGTTTCTCGCAAGAACACTCGATTTCTGTAAATACAAGTTCTTGTCCTGACTAAGTATCCCATGCTTAAAATGGGGCCTGCTAGGAACGTGTTCATTAGCAGACCCAGGATGAAACGCATTTATTCTAGCAAGACAGAAGTATAAAAGATAACAAGTGAAAACTCCTAGAAATTATAAGATTTTTCCAAAAACTCTTACATATATCAGTGACACTTTCATTTAATAATTAATTATCCGAGGTACTTCATTTTTCGCAAAATTTATATTACAGAATATTTCGGCATTAATACTAGAATTACCAAAGACATTAAAACGACTCGTTTCAAATATTCCATTCTTACAATTTTTGAAAACACCTGAACTGCTTTCGACAAAATTTTTGCTTTCATTCATTCAAGTCCAAATATTATTTATACCTATTCATCCTGCTCGTAGAGACATAATTACCTTCATCTTTGTTCAGATCGAAATATAATTATTTATACCTATTTGTTTTGCTCGTAGTAGCATAATTATCTCTATCTGTGTTTAACGTATTGCAAGTGGTTTGTATGAGTGCCTGAATGGGCAAGGAACCATTCCTGCCTTTGTTGGGGCCATTTGTGGGCCCTATTCATTAGCAGACGCGTCAAGACGCGACAATTTTTGAAAAACACAATCGATCTTTGAAACGGGAAGAGATTAATCAACATAATAAAATTATTTTGAAAATAGTTAACATTTTGCATTTTAATTTTGACAACCGACTTTTCATACAGTATGTTCTAGTGTTAAAGTTAAAAACCAGAATCGAATCGATACAAGAGACTAGACGTCATGAATATTGAAAGATCTATAATTCAAACACTTGCTGTTCGCAATAATAACAATTTGGTACATTATACGGTTTGAATTATTCATCCGTAGTATCTACCCTTTTATTTTTCATTCCAGCTTGATCCGGAGCGTGGCAAAATGCGACCAAGACAACAAATTTTGAAAGCATCGCGTGCCTTTTCACGATATGGAAATAATATTTGCATGGAAATGAAAAGAACTCATATAGAACATCTGCTGTGGAAACAACATAAGAAAGCTTTGCATTTCAATATGCAGATATTTTTTCCCTTTTCTATTTCTCTGATTTTATAGAGATTTCAGGAAATATACTCGAATATGTGTTTTTCCGAGCTCGAATCGAAAATTCGTAATGTGCTTGAAATAAATTTCTATAACGAAACATGTAAGTACGAAAATTCACGTACATTTATCGAAGATATTTTTGTAATACTTTACTTGGTTTCTGTAACAATTGTAATCTATTTTAGTAGGTACAGGAGTTTACCATTGTCTGTACCTTGCTTTGCTATACCTTGAGTCGTAATGAGATCATGTACAGGGCTAGTAGTATTACAATTAGAGAAGTGCAAACACAAATATCTCGAGGTGAAACAGTGACTAAATAAATAGAAACAACTTGCAAGTGATATTGTCTTACTATTAACACATTGAAGTATGCATGAACTATACACAAACTACAATAGTTTATGGCGAATAAAACAATTTTACAATATATATAATAAATTTTTTCTTTCTATATATACACATTTTGATATCAGTGTGTCGTAGAGTACAAAAACGTATAACTTGATTAATAAAAAGAATAATTGCAAAAACCATGTATGATGTTTAATTTGTTTTATCTATTAATAAATTCCTATATTTCGATATCAACGATAGGCATTAACTTAATACATAATTATTTTAATTCCGGAAAATATTCACGCCTTTTAACAAACTTTTGTATTACACTCTATTATTGAGTTAAACAGAATAATATTTTTCATTCATAATGAATTATCCACTGCTCACCGATGCGTTTGGTGGTTGTTCCATAATCAAAAGCTGAATTTCAAAGGTTTAAATAATAAACGCTGGTTTTATTTAAAATTCCATACATAATGAGCTAAATAATTCCACGCGTCAAATAAATAAATAATAATCCTTAATCGTTACACAGACGATTTATTTCAATAAATTATACGAATAAATACCTTTTCCTTTTTCAACTCACTTTAATCACATTCCGAGCAAATTTCGCCCCGATATATACATATCATCCCATTAACTTCAAAACCACGCATTACCTGCAAAACAAACAGGTTATACCATCTGATAATCTCCTCCGAGTTAAACCCCTTTCCAATAACCCTAGCCTCTATCCGAGTTAGTCTATCCGACGCGGCAAATGAAAATAAACACCCGGTACATCGTGTAATCCTCGAAAACCGTGCAGATCTCAGCCTCGCCTCTGATACACCATTGCGTACCAGCAGGCTGCCAAAATCTCTAGTCCCATCATTTCCCGTTCAACGCGACAGCCACGAATTTCCCTATTGGAAGACTCATCTCGCGAGAAGCATCTTTCTCGAAAATCACGGATGCAAGAAATTACCTCTGATGACGGTTTCTCAAACGAACTTCGCCGAAGTTCGGAGCGGTTTGACGCTTGCTAAATGCGAGCCACTTATGCAAGCGTTGTAAGTTTCCACGGGTCGGTACCCACTCTGTCTTGACACGGAGTATTTCGTAAGTTCATCAAACTAACGAGGCCGTTAGCGCGCGAGGATCGAGCGGATCGATCTTCATGCACACATCGAACCATCAGCAAGAGTCGCAGATGGCGAGAAGTTGGGCCCCTGATATCGACCAGCAGTTTCCTCTCCCTTTCTTTTCCACTAAGTCGAGAGATTATGAAGACATACATATTGGATCACAGCCAGGACCAAAGTCCTAGCAATACCAGTACCACATTTATCCCTCGGCTGCTCCTGGACCGTTTCTTCCCTTGCCGTTTGGCCCCGGTGTCAGCCCAGCGATTCATCCACTTGGAAGCCCGGCCAGGCCCTGCGTACGAGCTCTACCCAAAATGACTCCTGATGGTGGAATAATACCCTCCGGGAAACTCCATCCCGCCTCTGTTCGTATTCCCTAAGTGAAACTCGCCGGGAGGATCAATCGGAGAGGTCGTCGGAAAGTTTCGGTAGCTTCCACGGAATTTTTAAGAAGTTACTCGTACCAGCTACGTATTGGAATCGAGTGATTTACGAAATTCGATATTACAGAATACCTAAAACGCGAGAAACGCGTTTCTCTCTTCATTTAATTAATGCGAATTATCCCGAGCAAGTGTGAAGCTACCAAGTGGAAACCACGCCAATTATTTTCCAATGATGCGACAAACCAATCGAACAACTCGCTTCTACCTTTGCACCGAGAAACCGCGCCAATTCCGCGGTTATACCTCGCCACCAAAAAAATGTGTAAAAGCAATACGATAAAGGGTTCAGTCTCTTGACCAAATTTATATGATTTAACTCGTTGCTTTCTTTCTGACGCTACAGACACACTGCACCGCTAGATGCAAGGTTTGTTCTAAAATTATATTCATTCGTGTTCTAATAAAAATTTATAATCGTTTAATGGGACACTTTTTATTTCAAAGTGTATTCCAATTAGCGGCTATATTCAAAATGCACTAACTCTTACTTTTCGTTCAATTTTCACAATTGTAAGATGTTCAAAAGTGTTTACCCTTTGCACTCTTATGTCAAGTGTGATTCGATACCAGTTTTTATCTCGAGAAATAGCATACACTTGAAAATTACAAAAAACAACAATAGTGTAAATAAAACTAAGATTTAATTGAATCTGTTTCTTCCTTTATTTATTTACATTGCTATACCTTTTAGACGAAGTAAATTTCAAATAAAATACACAAAAGCATTGAAAGTGCTGGTAACAAAATTGAAATATAATTCAGAGTGCAAAGAGTTAATTCGAGAAAGAGTATCTTTAACCTTTAAACTTCCGTGAGATAGAATAACAGTTAAGATCAATATCTTGCGTTTGACAAAAGCAATCTATTAAATATGGATCGTATAAAAATCGGTGACAATGCCAACTTTTTCATTTATTTCTTATGCGTCCTCGAAAAAGTCCCGTCGAATTTTCCAAGTAATTTTTAGTCAGTTACTCGCGTCTCCTACGCGAAGAAGTCTCTCGATTACCAAAATTCGATACACCGAGATACCTAAAATCGCGAGGAACGATTATCTCTGCACCCCATTAAAGTGAATTATCCCGAGCAAGACTAGACCAGCTGAGCGCTCGGCACGGTGAACAAAAGGATCGCGTCCATCGTTAAATCGCTGAAATAATTACTAAGGAGCTAAGTCCACTTTTCATTTCTCCCCCCTGTTTCCAGTTTTTTAAATAATTCTTCAACCGTATTAACGCGACTTAGACCGATGTACATTTGCAACGGAGCGACGTAATGAGATAAACTAACAAACGGATCCACGCTTAAAGCTGGCGTGATTAAATTCCAGACATGCGCCCGAGACATGCTCGCCACTCCGGTGAACCGGCACGATAAAACGCGTTTTCCATCGAGGAACATCGAGAGTAAAGGGGAGGAGGAGAAAAGGGATAAACTGTGAAAAAGCTATCGAGAAGCACGAGCGAGGAAAATGTGCTCAATGGCGTGTCTCGAAGCGCGTGACGTATTTGCCTGGATGCGCGTCATTGGATCCATTTAATGACGAAACAGGCTCTGGACCATCGCCAAATCCTTGCATCACGTGTACGCACGTGATCGCGTGAATTTTGCATGAACAAACTGAACACTCTGCGGGGGATGTCTATCCGAAGACCGATTCGGGAGATTCGTGTTGGAACTTCTAGGTCTGACAGGATCCTCGAGGAAAACGTTCCGCTTGATAGGTGTACTTCCGCTCACGGATTACACTTTCATTGAAACATCTGAGCTCCCCGGCCCCGAGGGGCTCCGGAACATTCCGATCCGGCAAACCCCACGAGGCTAGGGTAACGTCTAGGGATATGGAATTATAAATTGAGAAAGACGCGCGAAGGAGAGGGCGAAGGGTGGTTATCTAGCAAAGTTGCGCCGAGGATTTTTCTGATTTCCAGAGAGCTCTGTTTCGAGTGGAATTTACGAGGATAAAAGATGGGGATACGTGTTTTGCATGTATGAGGGAGATTGGGTATCATGGATATGGTAATATTCTTCTTAGCCGAGAGATAAAAGCATTGAGCGTTTCATCTATTATTGCTTGTTTAGAATGATTACTTTCGGATCCTTGGAGGGTTCTGCGTAGGTTTGTTTCTGAATATATCGATTTCGATGAACTCTATGAATTACTGGTTATATTTATAATGAAAAATGACGCGAGTGATGAATTTTTCACTATAATTAGTAGTGTTACAATGAAAATTGTGATTGTGAAAACCGTCAAGGATTTTAGTATTTTAATTGCAATAAAAAATAATTTAAAATAAAGATAAGTAAATAAATATTTAACACTCGTATATATTACAAAGTAATTATATGTATGTTACGGTAAATGTGATGAATTCTTGAATATTTTAAGTTTACCAAATTAACCGGCGAGTTTATATAATTCCAGTTACATATCAAAGACAAACTGAACGCAAATGACGTTTATTGCTATCACTACAAATGGCTAAATATTTTTAATTTATTTACTTAGACATATTAGACTGTTGTAACATTTAGAATTACAAACTTCAACAGATTTTTTACGTTTATATTTATTAGCTTTGCATTATCCCTGAAACAAATTCTGATATCCCTGATTTCCAGAAAGAGATAATTTTCCAACGCATTCTCGAATTTGTCACATTTCTCAAACTTCGTGTGACTATATATAATAAACAAATAATTATGTAATTATGCATAATCACCGCATTAATCGTATTTACCGTAATATATACATAAATATACTACGCGATGAATATACGGTTGAAATAAAACATATACTCAAATAATCGATTTAAAGTTAAGTTCAAGCTTATATACACGATACTGCGTAGGTGTATGTCAACGATGAATGTACTATATACATATACAACGCAGGTATACCGTGAAATAAACAAACTAAAGTGGATAAGTAAATTGAACGTGTATTTATTTTCAGAGTATACCGTACTTTGGTACACTTTTGTACTTATGTTTTCGTTAAAGCTGATGTTCGTAGCTGGTATTAAAATTACGTCTCCAATACGGAATTGCTTCGGTCGAGCACTTCGAGTGCATAAAGCAGTTTCAGAAAAGTTCAAGCCTCCGAAACATGTAAACAACGCAACGTTTTAAAGAGGGTCTCGTGCACGCGGTGATCGCAGTTTGCGAGCACTGATTTTATTTCAATTTAAAAGTTTGATGCCTAGGTAACAAGCTACCATGTCACTGGAGCTTAGTTGGCTCGAAATTCGACAATGGACAGGCCACTGTGCGGATAACACGTATAACCACCCTCTGTGACTCTTTTAATTAGAAAGTTCGCCCATGTAACAAGGGTAACGTGAAACTCGCGAAATCAAATGAAATTCAAGGGTGACGTGGAATCAGATTAATTAAATGTCTACTTGGCTTGTATCGTCGTCTTAGGCTATTCAAGAATTACCGAACAACTAATTTTGTCGATGAAAATTGTTTTCTGCAAACAAATAAATGTATATAAATGTAAAATATGGAAAATTCTGTAAACTGCATACGAGATGCGTTAATTCAACCAAATGCATTTATTTTATATATTATAATTGTTATATCATAATATATAATAATTAAAATTGTAGTATTATATACAACGTTCATAATGTTAATCTAAATATCGTAATAAATTATAATACTATAACCCTCTTATAACTTCGAAGGTTATTAATAAACAATTAATTAGCAAACAATTTATATTATTAACCAAAAATCACATACACAAAAGGGATCAAAATTATCTCAACAAAACACCCACGATTAAAGCGTAACAATGTAAATTTTTGATAAAATTATTCCTACAAGGTTTAAAAGCGAAAATAATTCCTAGCATTACGTTATGTAATTCAAACTCACTATACCTTTTTCGTATTCGCCACAAAAGAATATCCATCGCGAAGTGAAATTCATCGAAATCGGCAACGATCGCAATTAGCTCCGTTTCGACCGTTCGAGACGTGGCAATAATGGCTGCAAATCGAATATTGAAATGATCACACAAAGAGTGCAAGTGAATACACACTAGAAAGTTTCGGTACGCGTTAAAAATCCAAAAGCGTTCATTCGATACGTGGAAAACCTTTTAAACCCATAAATACGGGCATATTATGCGGCACTTTAAATCAAACAATGGCTCGTGTTCCATATGCCAGCGGTTCCGGGCCTCGAACAAGGCGTTATTTAGCATAGTTCCATCATGCTGCTGGCTTCATTAACAGCCCTATTAATATGACTGACAACCACGATACGTTACGACGCATGCGATTTTCCTGAACGAGACCTCGTACTCGCAACACGCGGTCACCTCGCGTACCTTAACGCTCTCCGTTCATGAATACATTTGCCAACCAGTCGTATAATGAGGCCGGCTAGTTGCATAAATAACAAAAGTGTGTCCGCAAAACGCTTCGCGTTTGAACTACCGGGCTGCGTGCTCGTATGAGACTGGTTTAGGTGTTACGGTACTTGGGAATACCGCTGCTATGAAATTGAGGTTAGAATGGCTAGAGACGTTGGTCAAATATATATACTCCGAGTTAGAGAGATTAATTTGGAAGGAACGTATTTAGAACAGGTGTGAATAAACAGTTCTGATTTTTTTGGCTTGGCTAGGTGGTATTTTAGAAACGAGGTTCGTGTACTCGTTTCGAGGGTTAAAAGGAGGTTGTAAAAGTGGCAAAAAATGGAGACAGAGATGCTAACTGGGCCTAGTTAGGGAGAGCTCTGGTGAAACTGAAAGACTTAAGACTTTGCTGCAAGATTTTAAAACATGTGAGTATTTATGCAGAATAGTTACTAATCACGGTTGATAAGATTATTCAGTAGGATCAAGAAATTTACTCAGTAGGATCAAGAAATTTTCTTAGTAGGATCAACAGAGTTGTTCAGTAGAATCAAGAATTGTTGAATAAAGTTGATAAATTAAGATAATAGAATATTACTGGATGAAGTTCGTACAATTGTCCAATCCAGCCAAAAGGATTGTTCGAGAGAGTAAATAAATTTGTGCTAATTCAACTGCATCCACTGCTAAAAAAAATTTCTCAATCAGTCGTTTCTGACCTGCCACTGATATCTCTGAGTCTGAGATACAGGTCAACTAGGTAGCTTTTCTGAAGAGTCCCAGCAATAATAGTCCTAGGACGAAATCCATCCATTTCTTCTCTATCCATTTCGTCTTCTCTTTCAACTAAAGAATGCAATTTCTTTCCACCAAAGTTCATAGATTTTACGAAGCAAGCTCGACAGAGCTGTTCGATACAGCAGACAGACCTTTTCCCAGGAAAATTGATAGAGCTATACGATATAGCAAATTCAGTTACTCGGTAGAGTCGATAGAGTCGACCATTAGAATGGATAGAGCAGGTAAAAGTACCCTGCAAATCAAGCACAGCTGCTCCTAAGAATCAATAAAGTCACCTTAGTATCCACGTTGATTGTAAATTCGACTATACGCTCGTAAAAAGTCTGGTCATTAGAAATTCTATTCGCGAAATGATTTTTTACTAACCGTCATTAGCCACGAGAGGATTCCGATCGATAACCAATCACATCTATAAAGGGAACTGTATCCAAAGGTAATATAGTGGCACACGAACACATGGAGTCTCATCCACGTGCATGAATATAGCAGACGTGATCTAATTTTGTCATCGAAGGAACACGTGTTAACGACATTAGAAATATTAAACACGTCAGAGGGATTAGGCTCGGGTTACGTTAATCCTACAATTTAATTGGAATGCAAGTTAGGCATAGCCCGGTGTCGAGAGTGTTAAGATGGTCTGCCTAGACCTTGACTTAGTTAGATCGACCAGATCTGGATTAGTTAGTTATGTTTGAGTTGGGATGCAGTTAGGATTGAATGGATCCCTCGACTCGAGAGCAAGGGAGCGAATGCTCATCGTCGGGACCACTTCCTGGCAATAACCATAAACGTGCTTCACAGAGCGGATGTTCTGTGTTCGGAATCAATTGTGCATTTAAAACTACCATTCCAATTCTCTGTGGTCCGTGTCTCGCGTGAATTCATTACGAACTCTGCACCGTCTGTGTAACAGCTTTCTTACAAACGTGCCAAAAAATCTCGTCTGAAAACGGACGGAGATACGTTGGCATTTGTCAATCACGCGATCCAATTAACACGACTAACGAACTATAGACCAGCCAAAAGGATGATCGTCATGTGATCGTCATCTCAAATTACTGGACCGAAAAATCAATACCGTAATTAGCACGGGTGTATTTATGGAGACACGTGTGCCGTATTTGTCACTGAAAATTAAACGAATTAATTAACCCGAAGGGAAAAAATGTGGAAATTTCAAAGCGAGGAAAATCCTGGGAAATTTCTCTTTTGCCACGTAGAATAATGAAAATACGGGGGGCAATATGTGAACCGTGAGAAATATAGCGACACGGCCGCCGGATTTCAGGAGACTTAATAAAATACCAGGATCAGGGGGAAATCTCTGGTCAGGATAAACTTCCTCGTCCGTTGCAAGAATCTCGTTTCGATAGCTGGACTCCTTGATTAAATAGTCTCGACTCTACCTAATCAACTAACCTAGTCTTTCCTCTCTGTGAGCGGAAGGAATTGGAAATGCCGGAGAGGAGCTGGGAACATTTCCTTTTTCCCTGAATCCTTTCGTCCTAACCTTAAACATCTTTTACCTTCTATGTTCTAAAACCTATTTTCCGTAATGCACAATTTTCGCCTCGAGGAAATTTATCTTTTTCATCCATCATTATTTACAGGTACACCGTATTCGTCGTTCACAAGTATTCGCGGCTCTTCCTACGATACACGCACGTAAAACATAATCCATTATTGAAATGCAATTTGAAGAAAATACGTAAACAAAGATAGATAGGTTGTTTGAATGAAATTTCAGAAAAATACGTAAACGATGATAGATTCGTTGTTTCGATGTAATTCGAGAAAAATACGAGAAGTAGATACGTAGAACGAAGATACGTTGTTTACTAGAAAAATATGAAAATGAAGTAAAACTTTTGGGAAAGTTTTCAAACAGTTTCTCATTTATGAGTTAATTGGTTAATATAAATTACCAACTTTTTTCCCAGAAAAATTCTTTCTAGGGATGAAATAAAATCTATTTCTTCTTCGGTCATTTGTGTTACGATAAATCAATATAAAAAATGAAATATTCGTCTGGGATGGTGAAACAGGTTCGATCGATGTCTCGCTGCTCTCGGTGTCTCGGCGAGGTTGATGGAAGATCAAGCGAAGAAACTGGGAAGATAATCTCGGAGTGATCTGGAGATAAGGTCGAGGTATACTTTTATCTCCTCGAGCAAACAGCATGGTAACCATCCCGAGGGTCTAGATTATAGGTAGACGGCTTGAGGAATGGTGTTGGATCCGCCTATAGGTAATGTGTCCTCCCTAAACGCAGATGAATCGCTTTAGGCCGTACCAGACAAAGCCATTCCTCTATAGTCTACACCTACGCGTGGTATGTAAGTTGTATCGATTAGGTTCACAGGACTGAGCGTCGTAGATGGATTAAATGTTTATTGGTATGTGCAGTTACCCACTGTCTGGAAAAATGAGTCAGAATTTAAGCTTGGCTCGAAAGAATACCCAAGTTAGTCTGTCAAATTTTATTAAAATTTATCATTCAAGCCTTAGCGGATGAGAAACGAAGTTAACGATAGATCAAGCATATACTAAATAATAAAAAATAATAAATCGAGGGAAATTTTCTGAATTAAAAGATATAACAACATCGATAACAATGCTAAAATTATTTTTCGGGAAGCTTCCACGTATATTATGACATTCGCCCCCAAAGGGTTAATAAATAAAAAATAAACATCTTATTACGAATATTCGTAAAACTAGTTCTTTAAATTTTCCAATCTATATGTAACAGTAATTCTCTGAATCGTGAAATTTAGTCTGAAAGCAATATTCTGATATTTATATCAGAAATTGTGGTAACAGATTAATTTTGAGGAAGTGAATTATAACTTGGAAATAAAGAAGTAGCTAATAAAATAATAAAAATGACGAAACGAATACCCCATGAGATTTATATTAAATTTCTCTATCTCACGCAGAATTGAACGCACAAAAATACTGGGTCAAGCACACATAAACATCTTATTACGAATATTAGTAAAACTAGTAATTCAAATTTTCTAATCCATGCGTAACAGTATTATCTGAATCGTGAAATTTAGTCTGAAAGCAATATTTTGATATTTATATCAGAAATTAGGTGGTAACAGATTAATTTTAAAGAAGTGAATTATAACTTCGAAATAAAGCAGTAACTAATAAAATAATAAAAATGACGAAACGAATGCCCCACGAGATTTATATTAAATTTTTCTGTCTCACGCAGAATTGAACGCACAAAAATGCTGGGTCAAGCACACGATCTACTTTAACCAATTCAACCGTAGGACCCACGAGGTATTAGCAAATTGGGAATTAAATTGAACGCTAAATTTCCAGCCGATATGCAACGCGATACATTCACGCTATCAAGGCATATTAGGCTGTGCGTCTGGTTGCATACTCTTGCAGTTGTTGCAGACACTCGACACATTTAGGCTAATACGGTGTAACGAGACAGTCTCGTCGAACTTTCCTAGCTCCAAGACAGACTCGTCATAAATACGCTTCACGAGGAAGTTGACTGCCGTTAACGATTTCCTGTCGATAAAGGTTACGAATTCCGTGGTACACCGCGAAGAGGCTTAGGGAAACGAGCATCCAACCAAGTGAACTTAAGCACGAGGGGTTTGAGTCGCTGCTTCGGAAAGTAAATAATTGTGTTCTAATTAAAGCAACGACACAGAGCTTTGCTAATTACTTAGTCTCTCCAAACTGCAGGATTTGGGAGAATTTCACGCGTCGTTGGCGTACTTGCATTTTAGAGTTTACGTACAGGGTGTTGAATTATAGATAGAGAACAAGTTGATACGATTCGAACAGATAAAATTGTTCAGTTACCTAAAGGATTCGTACCTGTATCTTATATTTCGACTTTTTGGTCAGAGGACGTTCAAAATAGATACTACTACCAAAATTGAAATATACAGGAAGTAAAGAGAGAAAATTCTAAACAGAATTCTAAATTTTCGAATTGGCGAAGACGTGTCAAAAATATCTGGGCTAAAATTGGCATTGACTGATCTCTTTCGAGATAAAATATTTGAAGTTCGCATAGTGTAATAAACACGCGAATAAACTTGCAAAAGTGTATTACACCTCGGAGAATTCATAATAACAATTTTGTATAATTTTGTAAGGTACCTCTAAACGATAAAATATTCAAAAAAATAATATACAAATAGAAACAATTAACCCTAGTTTAAAAATTGTTTAAAAATTGCATTACCAAATCTCACGATCGATATTCGATTTATGTTTCAAGTAAATTCGATAAACTTGTAACATATATTGGAAATAAATGTCTACCTTTCATCGCATAGAGTTTTGATTTGACGAATCAAAGGCTCAAATAGAATTTCAAAATGTCTGCTGTTATCCAATATTCCACTTTCGCAATACGTTTTTTCCAGGCTGTTGCACCAGCCGGGCAACGCAAAGGAAAACATTTGTATGCAACAAACGCAAGAAGAAACTTAAAGAGATACTCCTCTGCAGTTAGTTTCATGCAAACGAATTAGATCTGGTCTTTTTTCATTTTTTTTCGCCCCCTTCTTTTTTCAGCTTCTTCGCGAAGAGTGTCACTTGCCCGTGAATCGAGTTAAACGTAATATTACGTGAATGCTCGACTTTTAATAAATACGAGATGCAAACGTAAGTAGCTTGAAGAGTTTCATCCGTCCTGTACACTCTCGAGAAATGAAATGTACGGTCTTCGCGATAAAAATAAGCAGCGTCTATTTCGCTTTCACTTCGCCACGGATCGAGCTTTGCTTCCACGAGTGTGTTTCATCCCAAATCTTCTTCCGTTTCCTCCTCATTAACTTTCGCCCCCCTTTCGAGCATTTTTTCGTCGTTCTTCAAGAAGATTTCGTTCCAGGCATTGGGAAACTAATACCGGGTTGAGAACACGAAATAGTCGTAGTTGAGAGGACTCATTGTTGGCTTAATATATTGGGTCACGCTTTGGTAAATGATGTCGCGAATGGCAATACTTTCACGTTTTAAAAGAGGACCGCTTGCGCAAGAAAATATATCGCTCTTAAAATATATCGCTTTCGAAAAATATCAGAAAATAAATTTGAGTTGGTAAACTGAAGGAAAACTCGAGTTCGTAAAGTAAAGAGAGAAAGAAATGATGAAAAATAAATTCAGGTTATTTATTCTATCTTTATATAGCGATTTTATAATTTATAAAAATATAAATACCAAGTTTCAGTTAAAACAGAGGTGAATTTTAGTTATAGAATTTTGAAAACCGATGTGGAGGAAACTGAAAAAGTAGCGAAATTTGAGAAACGAATTTTTATTACATTATTATTAACATACACCTAATCAAAGTCAAAATCAAATTAGAATTTAAAAAATAGGTGTTATCGTATAATTTTATTTCTTTTACATAGTACTATAATAATTTTCATAAGAAAAAATACAAAATTGAAATTTTCCAATATTTTATTCGAATTTCCATCGTTTGTCAAGAACGATGGTAAATAAATATTTGACATTTATGACACAAAAATAATTGTTAAATAGAAATCACGTGCAAACAAAAACCGTAATCCTTGAATATGAAAATAGCTCGAAATAATTTGAAGCTGTTCCATAATATAGTCCCTGAAACTGGGAAGAAATTCGCAGAGGTTAATCCTAACCTTACTAGTGGATTATGCTCTTCTGCAAAGTAGCTTTCGTCTAACACGGATCACCGTGCTATAACGTGCTGTGTTCTTTCGCTGATCGATGTGGAAACGAAAAGATCACCTGAACGACCTTGTACTTCGTTTAACCTTTCTCATCCGGATTTATCTGGCGTGCTTTAATTAGTGCAAAGTTCGTCCATTTCTACAGCTTAGTCCGAGTTGCTGCCGAATGATTCAAATTTTTGAATAACCAGCCAGTACTTTTCCCCTATTCCACTTGAAAAAGTCGATGCTCGACACTGCGTGAAATTGCTGAGTTAATTCAGAAGCTACTGCAATTAAATTCGCTCGCACACTTTCCGAAATTGGGTACATAAAACTCGAACCTATATACGTGTACAAAATATAAAATATTATTTATGTAGGAAGATAATTGTACACGGGAGAAGTAATTACGAAGAACGATAATTATAAGGAACATTAATCTAAATTTTTCCAACAAACATTAATATAAAACGATATATTTAAAAAATATTTCCCCGCATTCTGCAGTTTTCAATGTGCTGAATTTCGCACGTAAAAATGAGACAAAGTTATCGATTTATTTAGTATTAAAAATTCAGTTCGTAAATTGTTCTCTCTAAAAACAGCAAACACTACTCAACCTGGATTTCAATTCTTTACCGAGAAATACATTTCATAATTTCGCGTATGTCTGTTCTTCGCAAAATACGCGAAAATATTCCGACTAACCATTATTCATTGATTAAAAAATTCTATTTGCCATTTCGTTCAGTTTGATTAATATATTCAACAGGATCATATGTATACGATTCACTCCAGTTTTATCTTTCATTCTTTCCTCCTCCTCGTTCATTTTTCTACTTCTTCATCCTCTAATAATTTATACACTTTTTCTTCCCATTTCGCCATTTTCTTCCTTTTTACTCTCTTCCTTTTTTGTACAATGTACTCTGTGTAGAAAAAATGAATTAAACTTTACACTCTCTACCCTTTGAGAGACTCGGATACGGTGGCCTATATATACCTAGATATACCTATACTATACGCAGAAAAATGTCCACGTTATACCGGAACACAGTAATTATTTTTCTCACGTGAAATAACCAGGAGAAAAATAATATTTCACCTTTTCACACGAACGAAAAAATAATCATTCTCTGCTACCACTCTCGCCTAACCATGCCCATACAGTTGTACCATTCGATATTTCAGAACCAAGAACATACAGCTATTCACGTACTGAAACCTTTTTCTCCCCTTAAAAAAAAAAAACTATTATATTAATTAAAAGTACTACGAGTTCAGTAAGAACTATCTCAAAACTGACATAACCAATCTTCTTTAATGAATGAAAATTTCAATCAATACTATACGTTATCTTAAAATATTTCTTGTAATAAACATATCACAAATGCCACATGTACCATCGAATTACTTGGCAATTTTACAAAAATACCGGTTCACGCGAATATTATAGTTCATATCACTCAATGAAAACGACACTTGTAAAAATTTCCAATCTTTATATGATCATAAATCCCAAACGAATGGATTCACGAATGGATCTCTACCTAAAATTAGAATTCCTGTGCCTTGCTTTCAAATAACGCAAATTTACGCCGAAAAAAAGAATTTTGTAGTGGTACAGTCCGGCTATTCGCAGAGAGCGAACGACGTACCCTTTGTAGGGATTAAAATTTCTCGAGAGTTTCGTATTAAGTGGCACGGTCGCGATCTTTCATGCACGTCACGACGATAACGAGGCATTACTCCGTTCGGGGCTGGAAAATATTCAGGCGCTTATCGTGGGTCAGCGCAACTTAGGTCCGTGTGCAGGGACATTGTAGCGGCCGCGTGCATAATCCATATTCGATATCGAGTAGGCGTTCGACGAAGCGTTTCGTACCGTTCTCGTAGGCCGCTGTCTTTCGTATCGATTAACGATTTGGCGATGGCCGAAGGCTGAAAGATCGCGTCTCGATGGGCAAAAACGCTTAATGGCCAGTGAAGTAATAAACAGTCTGACCTATTCTCTGCAAGAGGCTAACGACTGAAATGTATTTTCCCTGAAATATTTGGTTATTATTTAGAGAACGGGTCACTCTTGTCGGTTGCGATTATTTCGACATTTCCAACAACTTTCCGAATTTTTCCTCGAAAATACAGCTGCTATTACATCGAATTCTGTGTACGCATATGCATCTGCGACTCTTATTCGTTAGTACACGACAGACCCTTATCTCCGGTTTCTAGAAATAACGGTATAACAACGAATGATGTATAACGTGTCAAGAAAGTTAAAGTAGAAGATGAATGTGTAACCTGCCGCCTTATTTCTTTCGGAATAAAAGAACTCGAATATAATCTATTAAATTAGATACTAGGTAGAACAGTTAGGTCTGAGAAAGGTTTTAGATTAGATTCTTTTTATCAATAGAGTTTTTAAGTACATCCGTTATACGAGTTCATTGAAACCATAAACAATCGGCGACTGAACAGGCAATATTCATTGCAGTAGTAACAATAATTTTTCAAAATATTGATTTTCACAATATATTTGAAAATTGCCGAAATTAATAGCTTCTCCCACGTTCCTAAATAATTACCAAATATTTTTTAACACAATTAATATAACTAATATTTGCTACTATTGACAGGTAAAGTATCATTCATCTCGTGTGTTCGCTAAACCTCGATGCAAATCGGTTATGCAATTTCTTAATCAGAAGGAAAATTGATAGAAGGTCGATGATCTAACTTAAAGGCAAAGTCCCCAAGCACAGTGGCGCCATCTGGCCAAATTCATCTAAATTAAGAACAACGCGAGAGATTGATGCTACAGACAAGGGAACCATGATGGATTTGAGGAACATGGGACAAATACTGATGAATATCGACCAAAGTAATGCATAAATTAGCCATGAAAATTATTGGTAATGAATATGAAAGAAAAAGAATCTTTTCCGAGTAACATCATTCACGATAATTAATAGAAACCATGTTAGTTTAATATAAACGTTTCGATTAAACTGCTTTGGGGCTTCTGTTTTAGGATCTGTGACAAAATCAGAAATGCAATAAATAACTGGCCAGGAATGTGTTTAAAGTGTCATTGAAACGAGACATGATGCTTTGATCTATGATAGTGAAATGTTCTGCTATGATTCAGGCGATTCGAATTTAATGTGAAAATTGATATGAAAATGAGATTGATTTTCAGGCACAGCTGCTGTTGATGAAGTTTATCGTCATTGGCTGCGAAATAATGACCAAAAACCTGGAACTTTTATACAGAAATGAGTAATTTGTTAGGTTCAATCGTGTATCTTTATTTCTTGTTATTAACGATTAGATAAAATCTTATGGGGTCCAGGTAAGATTTATGAGATCTTCGATGAGTATATTGATAATAGTAGAGTGACATCTTTACACGTGAATTGGGTTTCTTCGCAAACTAGAGCACAAGAAATTCTCATTAGCTGTTCGAAGTGTTACGTAACACGGCAATAGTTTTTCTTCAAACCCTCATAAAATTCCATTACGACGTTTATTGCGTCTCTGAGAGACGGAGAATAGTCCTATCAATCCTATCTCTCTTCTACCATTTGCTGTGAATAAAAGAAAGGAAAAGGCGCAGTTGTCTGATGGACACTCCAGTAATTTCGCATTCCTTCTATCAGTACAGAAGGAAATTAACCACAAGAATAGTCAAAATGACAGACAGAATTAGCTTTCAGAAAGATCTGCGTCAGAAAATCCATTAAGGCAATTAGATCTCAGTTAGAAAATCAAATTTGCCTTTCAAAAATCTGGTTGCTAGGCTATTTCGTTTATAAGCAAATAATAACAGTAATATATCGTACACTGATTATTTATTACTAATGAAATCATCGAAATCATACGTAAATTTATTGTAACTATTTAAGTAAAAGCTCCTTGATGTCTACTGGCACCATGGGAACATTGACACCATACAATATATTATTTTATTGTATTTTCGCGGAAAAAAAAAACAGAGAAACGGTTAAATCTGCTATGTAAATAAATTCATAAATATGTATTATTATTTCTTTTCAAAATTAAACCTTCGTTTTCAAAAAACTTCCCGCTGCAAAACTGTGTCAAATCAGTTCCGGTTGATCGAGCCGAAAAATCCTCGAAGTGCAATTTATAAAAAAAGCTATAATTTAATCGAATTAATCCGTCGTTAATCGAATACGTCAAACCTTTAAACGGTTGCCGAAAATTAAAGGGATATTCAAAACTATTTTGTCAAGTTAGAATAACGCTACAGTAGTTATCGTCGATGATTCGCTGAAGCGTGGAAAACAACATCAAACGATTATTAAATGAAAGACATAACTGAGAGATAGTTCAGGCTCGTAACAAAGTCAACTCGAAAATTCCAAAATTCGGTTTGCCCTAACAATCGATAACTGCATTACTCTTCCATTAATTCCCGTAGGAAATTAGCCAGCGTTAACGAAGAATTGTTAGGTCGTCGTGCTAAATTGCGCTTCCCCTTTTAATTCGTTCACGAAGGAAACTACGGACATCAGGTTCGCCAGGAAATACATAACTGTATCGACGTGCATTGCAAAGTTCCTATCTTCCCTGTATATATGTATATCTCGTTTCCGATAGTTTTACACGAAGCAGGGTCGCAACCTGGATACATATATACGATTTCACCAACTCCCATTTTGCTTTTCGAAACAAGCTAACATGTTTTGGCTCGTCCTGTGCGTGATGTATAATTTGCTCTTGCATCTATTGTCCGTCTAATCCATTCACGAATATATTGTATCTTCGCATTAAGACAACGAAAATAAATTTGCTTTATATTCACCGAAGATGTACAATTATATTCGACAAATTTAATGGTCACTTCTATTTGAATAAAAATGACATAGGGTATAATTTGGAGAATAATCGAGAAGAAGAAAAAATAAGCTGAAAATATGTAATAAAATTATTACATATGTAGCATCGTTTTCGAGAAAGTTGGTATTAATTCTCGTTCAACCTTGGTTCATTGTTGACCCGAAATAGAATAGCCAGAAAGTAGTAAATTCCACTCTTCTTCATATTATAAATATTATAAGATAATATCATATACCAAAAAATTAAATGCAAAGCAAGTATAATAAAAATTTAGATATGGGTCAAAAGTGACGCTCGGGAGTTAAATATTCGTTGGTTTGCGCTTTATAAATACTAAAAAATTGAACGTAGACTATATCTGAAGAGAACAATAAAATAGTTTGGCTATAACAAGACGATTCGTCGTGAATATTAATAAACGTATTATAAATATTCATAGACAGAAATATTCATACACAGCGCTATTTGTTAAAGAGAGACGTAAGGACTTGCGTGCTTATCTCGTAAACATTGGAGAACCATTTCATTGGAAACAAAGCATTGTATGAAAAAGTTGTTCCGTACAATTTCGACTTACTTTTAAATCTAGAATTTATCAAAAATTCTATCAGGTCATTTTTATATATCCAAGCCAAATTTGCGATAGCCCCAGGCTATGTATAAAAAGATTCTGGTATATGTATCAAAAGTTCCTACGTGGAATGCATATATTTTGTATTAATAAAAATAAAAGTTCGTTTCAAAGAAACACGAGAGTCTAATTTCGCTTGGGTCTTCAACGACCTAGATCGCCTATAGAGGGCTTAGTCAATGGTGCCTGAATTTCTGTGCGGATATGCAGATTTGCAAGAATGTAAAAGGGATATTTTAAATTGTAATGCCTGATATCATACTCGATTCGCAAAAGAAGAAGTAGAATCAGGAAGCAATGTAAAAGTTCAAAAGATACGTGGAACGAAAAAGATACAATGGCTACTTTGCTGCAGTTCTACTGACATAAATGTGATTGCTATAAACGACTGCTGATTAAAAAACAATTCGCACTGCTCGACACTTGGTTACACGTGCTCTGTGTCCTACTTCGACAGTTTCTACAACTTCTAAAGTCGTAACGATCAATTAAAATATGTCACGTGATGCGAACAGTTTAATGAATATGAAACTGGGTGTGCCGAACGTTTTCTCTTCTATTGCTCCTAATTCGTAAGAAATTAACATTGGTCCTTGGAAAATTGGATTTGGAGAGTTTTCACGCGATTGAATGTAATAATTTAATATTTAATTTTAATATTGCGTAATAATAAGAATACCATAGATTATTTACGTTGCATGGGATTAATTACAAGAAGGAATGTTATCATAGAAGAAACGATAAGTCATACAATATTTTATTTACATTTATTTTATTTAATAAATAATTAATTTCTGCAAGAAATATTAATAATAAGTAATGAAACAAGCTTCCACGTTTCTATGCAGAATCCAAAGATCCAAGCATCTATGAAAAAATTATCAATTCTCTCAAAAAGATCCTTAAAACAATTTAATTTTTCAATCATGTGCATTAGAATGACATCCTGCCATTTCAATTCAATACGAATTTTTCAGAGGACGTTACTGTACAATTTTTTAATAAACTGAAACGACGGTGGAACACGTGTAAATATTCCTGAACACCATTTGAATAATTCCATATGCGTTGTTCAATATTCAACTCGGAGATCCGAACACCTTAGAAATCCAGACAAACTTTCAAGTTGCGAAGAAACATTTCTGCGAAACGAATAAGGGGAGCAGCACCTAGTAATGGATAATAAATATACTTTGTCCTGCTGTGTTTGTTAAAAGGATATATCATACAAAGTCACTTGGAACCCGACAAAACTGAAGAACATAACGTAAACACGGTCTGAAAGAAGTTTGCAACAATCACATTTCATAAATTTCCCTCCAATTGAAACTACATCCCCGCTGAATTACAAGAAATCTGAGACAAAAAAACTGCAGAGAAAATTGCAAAAAATTGTAAACCAGGATGATAAAACGTCGACAGCAAACGAATTCCAAACATGCCCATAATTCATAGCGTGTCCAAATCCTGGATGTACACTTGGCGTGGTTACTTTACCCAAAGGGAAACTTCCTCGGATCAATAATTCCTCTGTTAATCCAACTTGACTCGCGTCCCCAGCGGGAGCCGGGAACAATTTCTGTACTCGTCTACCGGAACACGTGTTTAATTGTGAGGAGAAAACCGCGGGACACATATGGTCGAATAGTTTCTCATCCGGCGTGTCCAATAGCGGACCGATCCGCGAAGCAGATCCCGAGGCTGACCATATCCAAACCGGAACGATCGTTAGAGGTCAAGAAACCTGACGCGGCAATCTGAGGCGGCGCGTGGCCGTTAAATATTGATGAAAAAGTAACGAGCCACCCACTTATCGTGCCCGAGATTGTAGAATAGCCGTGAACCGCGGTCGGTGAAAAGGACGGAAACGCTTGGCGGTCTGGTCTCGGCGTGGAACTTCTTGCAGCGCTGGATGACTGCGCGTATAGACATCACCGAGGCACGCTAGCTTAACGCCGAGGAGGTGGAGAAAGCCGTGGAACTGGCAAAGGGAACGAGAAAGAGGGACACGAGGAGAGATTACACGAAGCGTGATACACGGCGAGCTGCCGTGAAGCGGTTCTGCGAAATTCCCTTCCGCTTTGCATAACGCTAATGTATTCTATTGAGGCTGACCGGGGCTAGTAACCCAACAACCTCCGTGTTTTAAATAATGGTCCAGGCCGCTGCCTCCGCGGTCCTGTACCCACCCAGGACAAGGCTGTTTCCCCCTCGTGCCAAATTACTTGGATTGTTCCACTTAGAATGCTGAAGATGGACCTGCCCGACCGATTAGGCAGCTCTGTGCATATTCAAATTAGGAAAGACGGCGGCGCGCCTGGTAGTTGCTCGAGTTTTCTCAACAATATGGCGTCGCTGTTTGAAGCCTGACCTCCTGTTAGAGGTTCGCCGCATATTTCGGGTAATTACCGGTTCGGCCGTAAACTGAATTACGAACGGGAACTGCGGAAGAAAACCTGGCAGTTTGAATACGTACTGAAGGAACCGACTGTAGTTTTCAATGCGGGTAATTGTAAGCGTGTTATGATTAACAGCGATTCAATTTTCCTTCGGAGAACTTTTCGAGGTGAATGGTATTTTGGTGACTCGGGAAATAGGGTACAGCTGAGGGTGAGATATAATTGGTTTATGACCTACAAGAGACTGATTCCGTATGAAAAATTAAGTAGAAACTGCCAGGGTTTGTTTGCATGGAAAATTAAACTTGAAATACTTAAGATTAATTGGGTAAATATACATGCATATTTACAGAAAATTGTACAGACAAATTTCTTGCTTGAAAATTTCTTATTTTCTAAATCTAAATAAATATGATAGTTTATAGAAAAATTCGTAGATTAAACGCACGCAAATCCTCGAATTTCTCAAAAACAAAACGCATATGAAAAAATTTTCTTTCGCGTCTTTGACTTATTTTTTTATCTACAATCATCTTCCAATGACTGTCACGATAGAACCGATATTAATAAATATTCTCTGTCGTTCTAAATAAAACGCGAGCAAGAAATTTTATTCGATAACTTCTTTTATAACGATATAAGGTGAACACTCCGTAGATTTCATTGCTCACGACTTCAGCAACTAGTTCGTCGCAACGAAACGAGATAAAAGTAAGGAAGGATAAGGGAAATTTTTTCCTGATCCTCCATCTCGTTAACAAACGAAGAAATTGCAACGATTATTGGAAACTTTCTCCGGACCGTTATATCTCAAGGAGTTTCGAAACGAAAGGAACGTTCGATTTGGCTATTTGCTCGACCATTCCGTGCAAACGAGAACCATCATTCTTCGCGGAAGTAAAAAGAATAAAAAAAAAAAAAAGGAATGCAGAAAAAGAGAAATCATTTCCACTTTTCAAGACATTCATATTCGAAGATTTCGCGTTTTTGAAACGTCATGCAGCCCCGTGGAAAGAGCAAACTTTCAGCTTAAAATTACAAAGTGCTCGCGCAATAAGAGTCCCACGGTCTGCTTCGTTTCTGTGTCAAAAACGTAACCCTGGGCTCCTACGTTTGTCACCGAAGTAAAATCTAGCTCAGATAGGTCAAACGTGAGGGACATTGGACGCGTTGAATTTTTATCAGAAGAATTACTCCTCGTGAGTCGTAGTGTCCATTACGAGATTTGGGGTACGTCAAAGGTTCCTCGAAACGATAATAACGAAAATGCGAAGCACCTCATATTTTTTCAGGATCGATTTGTTACAGATAGATAAATTTGTTTAATTCCTAATAACAAACAGCCAAATAGCTAAAGACACTATTTAATCAGGCGATTCTTGTTGAGTTTATATTCTAAAATACGAATCCGTAATCGAAACGAATCTATCACTAATAATTTCCAAAAAATAAAAGACGTTTTAATTTCCTAAATTCACAATTTCTGACTAAAATGAAAAATTACATAAAAAGTAGCAACCTTGAGAAGTTCGTTCTTATCTTAAAAATTAGGTTAAAGTACCTCGAGCTTATCAACGTCAATAATTATAATTATTTCTATTTTTGAATATTTATAATTCCTCGTCAAAATTTAAAAATAAGCATCCAAGTGTGTTATCGAAGCGCACTCTTGCATTTTTACAAAAATTTCTTTATCTGACACAAATCTGTGCTTCACAATAGCGTATTCTATAGGCTTTTCCGAAGAAGAAACCATCCAGAAACAATATTAGGATGATAATCAATGTTGACAGTACGGTGGAATATATATCAGCAACCCGTAAGCGGGATTTTGCTGCCATGCAACCATTGTTCTCGCATCTAGTTTCATCAGAGCCGTGGTCATGCGTAATCGGCACCAAAATCATCGTCCAGTAGATTCCATTTTATATATGCACGAGGATGATACGCTTTCGTGTACTTTTTTATATTAATCGCAAGATTATAAGAAATTTCTTTAAATCGCTCGTTAGTCGATTCGTAAATACGAATAACTTTTGAATAAAAAGTCGTTAAAACGAGGGTGATGGGGCAATTTCGATTACGGATCCGTTTTCACGAGAGTAAACTCTGCAAGAATTACCCAATGGATATTACAGATTAAAATTCGTGTTGAACAGTGTTATCAAAGAAGCGCTCTCGTTTCTGCCAATTAGTAGCACTCCTGGTGCCTCGCTCATTCTCAATAGCAGTTGATGCATCATAAACCCACGGACCAGCGCCCATAATTGGCGACTTGATGGGCTCGTAACTCGTACCTCCGACCTTCGATAAATTCTCACCCATTCTCGAGATTAAAAGTGTCGAGATTATTAAGAATTCAAATAAATTTTAATAAAATCCAAGAAATTTCCAGTTATTCCGAGAGAATCCAACGTGCAAAGATTCATGAAAATTAATGTTTTTCATCTTTATAGATAAAACTAACCATCAATTGTGGTATATTATTCGAATTTTAATTATTTTCATACATCCGGGGTGGAATTATGTATCTCGAATAAATGAAACTGAAGCAATTTAGAATTTTATATTTGCATTGCAAATGCAAGTTATAATGCAAATAGTTGAATCACAAACTAAGCTATTGGATTAAAGATAGCTATTAAACTAAAATTGTTACGAAAATAATTAGAATTACTTTCACGTCTATATTAATGAAAAACTGAAACATAATTTTTAAAACAGGATAATTAATTACATCCTCTAAAAAATTGGTTTCTTAACTATACCTGAATTATAGATTTAATTATTCTTTAGATCCTAAATTTCTGGGACTATTTTTAAATTTTCTTCAGCTTTTCTACATTTATCTCAAACATGACACGCTTTAACAACTGTCTTCCTTAACATTTCAGAAATTCGTTTTGCAACGAATCGATTATTAAATAAAGACAGTAATGAAACACGCGATTTTCTATCGTCGTGACGTCAAAAGTCGGTCGATTAAATTTTTCGAACGAAACTTTCAGCTTGGACACCCCGAAACGTCGATAGTTCGGGAATGGAAATTCTGCAGAAAAGCTATTGATTAGTTTTCGTGAGACAGGTGGCTTGTGTCTCGACCAGGACGAAGACACGAACACGATTTCGGGTACGTCGTTCAATTTCAGGGATTGACAGTAACGATCGTCACGGGTGTCTTTTAAAGGTAACAGTTTACGGCTATGTCGTTTCACGAGTCGGGAGACACGTAACAATGCATCAGATTACGGTACGAAGTCAAAATTTATCTCAGGCAGCGTAATCTGACTACAAATGGTAGCACAAATTTTCTCGTAGATTTTATAGAACCGCTTTAGGTTCCTTGACATACACGAATCAGACACGTGGAGAATAAATCTGTCGTGTTTCTTGTAAATCTGTCAACATTCTATGTTTCGGAAGCAGTTGTTAAAATTTTTAATAAAATTATGAAACTATGGTAGAATGATATTCGCAATAATTGGGCTGCATTATTAGAGAAGAACCTATGTACCAAAATCGATTTTGTAGATGCTCAAAAATGGAACATTCTTATTCACAGACATATATTATACTATATTATGATTTTGAATCAACTTTCTTCAAGAATTTTTAGGTAATTTTAAGATGATATCAAACATAAATTGTGATTAGTAATTATTTTATTTTAGTGACATCGATTAACCATTCGATTGGTATTTCAACAATAGCAGGTAGTAATAATTAGTGAATTTAATAAATAATTGCTACACTACAAAATAGTCTGAAAAAGATTGAAAATAATTGATTTACATTACTACCGCACCCAAAAAATTTCCGATTATTTCCCAGTTCCGATTCAATTTCTAAACGAAGAATTTTAGTCTAGCAATTCAATCTTACTCTCAATCCCGAAGCTTGCCGAAATTTCCACTTGTCGTGGAAAACCTTGAACACTCCTCAATGTGTCGCTGGTAAAATTTCCCTCGCAATTTTTCGTCCCTCGCATTATCGGGCCATCAGAGAATCCCATCGAAGTGTCCCAGCTTCTTAGACATCGCCTCACTTAGAAATCATCGATCACCGCGGTTTTCCCTGCGCTATTTTCTAATTGCAACGGAAACGTCCGAAGCACTTAAGATCGCGCGTATTGATTATGCAAATGCAGGGTTCCGCTTCGCGACGATTCAATTCACGTGGAAGCTAGACGGACGCATTAACTAAAACGAGTGCTTCCACGTCCCTTTCAAAAAGTATAATAGCCACGATGACAATCACCGTTAATTGTACAGCTATCGATTGATCGTCGGGGTAGCCATGCACTGAAACGAAACTGAGCTAGCCACGAGCTACCTAGATGATCATCGTTCGAGTTATTACGTGGGATATAAAGAGATTTCGAGTACTGATAAACGAGGATGCGTGCAATCTGTTGACCGTGGCTTTGCTACCTCTGTGATCCATGGAAGGATGAATAAGAACTGACCTCGACGCGAAAATTGCTTCAGGGTGATCACCGAGTACTCGGAACGCTGAGGATAAACATTTTGTGGGAAAAAGAATTTGTAATACGGTTGATGTACGAGAATTTATCTGCTGGATGTGGAAGTTGATCGAATTTAACTTCGTACTACTGCGCTGATTTATTTTTCACTTTGATCCGAAGTTCATGCACGAATTGGGCGATCATTGTGATTGATTCCTAAATGTTTCGAAGCTTGGAACTTCGATGATGATACAAGCTCACTTAGAACAGGCTCTGGTCTTTATTAATTATATTATCTCGTGGTTTTTGTCTCTTCGTTCGTATTACGGATTAGATATAGAATTGACACGTGTAAGTACTTTAAGTAATATATTAAAATATTGCAATGTCAGAAGGAAATTCGGTATCTAATAATATTTTATTTTAGTGGATAGGAAAGTTAACAAGGCTAATCGATCTTCGTGTGTAACTGAAGAGTTTGATTGAAACTTTGATTTTTTAAAGAATTGTATAATAATTTAAATTAAATTCTTTAAAAAATCAAAGTTTTCGACTCTTCAGTTTATTTATTATTCATGATAATTTAAATTAAAAGAGTTTAAAGGTAAATAATTCGTGAAATAACTACAGTAATTTCTTAAATGATATTCAAAGGGTAACTAAGTGTGATGTACGACATTTACTGGGAGATTTCGGTCACCAGTTACTGCGTTATTATGACAATGAAGGTAATACAATCGGTACAAAGGAATTCTCATTGCAGCATTTAATTGAAAGAACTATTCGTTATAAGATTCATTCGTTACAGTATATTCCATTGTATAATTGAGGACGTTCTTGAAAAAGGGGCTTATAAGTCGGGATGGTGAATTAAATGAATCGCATCAGAAATTTTCGTTCCAACATTGAAATATTAAGCTTAAATTTCAGCAGAATATTTTATAAAAAGTAGCAGTTTGACAGAAACGTCCTCGATTATAACATTCAAAGGATACATACATTATCAAACGTATTATTTTAATAAATTTTCAAGTTCACGGACTTATAACGAAGAACAGAAATTTATGAAAAAAATACTGGGAAACATAAGAAATCCTTAATACTTGCCTAAATCAATTCACGACGAACATAAATATAACACGAAGAACACAACGTTACAGGTGAAACTATTTATTAATCTTTTCCAAAAATTTCTTGATACGGTTTAGAAAACGGTACCAAGCTAAGATCTACGATTTAAAATTCATAAATTTCATTGTGAACTTCAAAAATGTATAATAAACGATACCAAATACACCAACACAAAATATATCACAGGACGTGAATATCGAAACAATATATCGATAATAAACTGCAAATTTATAGTGTTTTATATGCTCTTTTCTTGCGCAAAAACGATCTTTCCGTAAATAAAAATCGTATTATCATGCTCACGACTTATCGAAGTAGCAATTACTGTTTACGATGAATCCTCGAACGCTGTGTATCGGGACAGTTGCTTCACGTGGACAGTAATTAGTCCTCGAGGGAAAACGATGAACGACGGGAAGTGCTTAATTGCTGACCCCGAAGACTGTTTCTGAAATTGGTGTTCCCGGCAGCGCGCTAACGAGAAAATGAGAACTGATAGAGAATGAGCCACTAAACTTCGCCACTCGAACTCCCCGAGTTTATTCGTGCGAATCATTGCCTCGATTCCCGTATTATACAAACGGAATTAAAATTTCCACGAACGAAGAAGCTTTACGGGGGAAAGTAAATATTGGGAAAGCTTGGAATCCAGTGCTAGAAGAACGTCGAAAGCCAATTATAACCGCTGAATTGAATAGAATAATAGAATTACCCTTGCGGACCACAGGCAATCTAATATGGATCCGGAAGTTTAATAATCATCAGAAATATACCTAAGAGACACAGGGTATCGTAATCTATAATAGAAACAATCTCGCGTTCTCTATTGGTTCGTTTCCACGTTCTATTATCGATTATTGAAAACAATTATAATTCACGACTCTGGTTATCGAGCAAATAGAAATTGACATGTCGATGAAGTTGTGCGACAATAACCGAAAGAAAATAATAACAACAAAAATAACGATATAAAATAATAACAACAAAAATAACAATATAAAAATAACAACAGCAAAAATAATAACATAAAATAATAGCAACACAAATAGTTTCCACCATGATAATGCAGAATAATTCAATAGAATTTGAGACTTATAATTGAGACGGTAAATAAGAACTAATTATGCTAAAACTATTCGGTGAATTAACTCTAAATGATAAATGCAGCTTTACAGTTAAACGGCTTAAAAACAACTTAAACAACTTGAAATAACTACTGGCAATTTCATAACGACTGGGTAATAGCGTCTCGTCAATTTAATCGTTCCTTATGGCAGAAACATCCCTTTTTAAGTGTTTCTACTTTCCCACTATGCCGACTTTCTACGAGTGTGTCATACTTGCTTTTTACTTTCCCATGCACCCTTTTTCTTCCAAGAGCACCACGACCTTGTCTCTGGGCCCACTGACCTATGGGTTTTTCCATTCCTCGTTACATATTTTCGTGATACTACAATAATTCAGAATATTTCGATTTTACAGCCACAAAATCTCGAACTTTGAGATACAGTGATATCGTATAACTCGACAAAAGCATCTGTAAATAGGTAATAAATGAAATTAGAATTGAAGGTAGAAAAAATAAGTACAACTGCGAGAAGCTCTGCAACTGGTAATCGAAATTTGATTTAATAAATACGTTCTAGAAACGAGTTTTTCAGAAACGAAGACCAGTCTTTATTCTTCAGTTCAGTGGAACACGATACCGCAGTACTACCGCAATAATAGCATCGTGATTGAACCCAACGGAGCAAGCAGACTACACCTACCAGTCTCGTAATTCCGGAATCATATTCATTCCCCGGCTTCAGCAGAAAATATTTGATTAAAAATTGCCGACCTGGCCGCCACGCTCGTACATCGTAAGATAATTAACTCGTCCTGAAATACTCGGATAAGGCGAACGAAATGGAACGCGTCGAGATGGGATGATGCTCTCTGCGTAGAGCTGCTCGATGGACATCAACGCGTTTCGCATCACCAAATAAAACATGATTACAGTAATTCCTCTTCTTCCTTATTTATATTTAACGTCTAATAAATATCCGCAACGAATGCGATGAATCTCACGAAGCTCGAAGAAAATCGCGAGATCCATTAACCAGCTCATAAACGCATAATCTAATCGACACTGCGTCAAATTTCTCACATAAAATTAATCGTTCAGGACTAATAAAAAAGTTATTAAAAGTTTTATCGACGCGACTGCTCCTCCCATTAGGTATCTCGAACCAAGATGGCGGTGCAATACACTACGCTTTCCGACACAGAATCAAATCACTGGAATCGAGCTCTGTGATACCTAAACACACCAGTATCGAATAACCGAGTTCTCCATATTGTCATTGATACTACACTCTCGAGAAAGAAATTTCTCATACTCTCACGGAATTACAAGGACACTCGGACTCTGTGAACCGGTCTGCACGGAGACAAAAGAAAACAGATTACCGAGTAAAATGAACTCGCGGTCTCTAGAAGCGGAAGATAGTTAAAAACGGTTTGGGCCGGGTAGCCGATCGGAAGAAGAAGTTGAGGCAAACGTCCGCATTGTCCTGGATTCCGCCGTCCGAGATTGCATTTTGAAAAATAGGTTAGGGAATTAATCAGAAAGAGAGGAAGTCAGCGGGGAATCGTGGAAACCGTCGTCTGGCCGGGTAACTTTTACCTCGAGGGACAAGAGATTAAACAGCCAGTAAGCCGAAATCATCGTTTCAAGGGGACATATTGAAGATCAGTCGCTCTGCTATCGGGGTCAACGCGGCACAAGTAATTTCTGGATTATATAGCCGACCGTAATCCTCCCCCTGCTAGCGTAATAACATCGTTTCATAGACCCATTATCCCGGCGCCCGATTGTAACGTTGTTATTTGTATAACCTCGCGAAAATCTCCGCCTAATATCGTATTAAATTTCTACGAAGCCGCGTGTAGCCTGCGAAATTTACAGCGACAAACAGGCCTGGGCAACAGCACGAGGTTGAATCACCGGCTCTGTATCTTGTTACGGGGTTTGTCAATTGCAAACCGAGCACTTAACAGGGTAATAACGTGTGCCTCTCTGTCGAGCAAACAGCAACCAGTCGGCGGAACAAGATCGATTGTATTTTCAGAAATCAGCTGGAAAATCTGAACGACATCGGCCTCGTTTCCCTGCATGAAATTGGATTTTATTGCACGGGGCATTTTTATAATACGTGGCCATTCAGCGGTAAATTCAACGCATAAATGCGAGACCAGAGGGGCACGCAAACGTGGTTCTCTTTGATACGGCCTTGTTTTCTAGCGCTGTCTTTCCGCTCCTTTGATAAGATGATTACTACCGTCTGGATGTTTATAGCGTTCGATATCCCGCGTATGATTTTGCTGACCATTGGGCGGAGCAGCGTTATGAAGTATTTGTGAATCGGCTCGTTTGAATAGCGGCTCCAAGCTTCTGACTCAGCTTTGATAATTTGCGTTTGGATTGATAATCACTGAAATACACACGGATGTTTCTTTTTCATTAAGGTTTGTTAAACAAGGAAATATTTCAGGAAACTGAAATATTATAACGTATTAGCATATTACTAGGTTAACGAGTAACGATTGTTCCTTGACACGTCGAGTATTTCAAGAATAACGCGTGTCTCAGGCAGAAAGACATCAGGAAAAAATTTACTACGAGCTTGACAAATGGAAATATCATTAAATTTCCTTTGCGAATGAGAAACGAAGCTAACGATAGATTCGGTGTATATTAAACGATTAAAAATAACAAATCGAGGGAAATTCTCCGATTTAAAAAATATGTACGACATTGATGACAATACAAAAATTATTTTTCGCTATATTCCATGCAATTTTCGTTGTAATAAATTAAAAATCTTCCATGACATTCGTCTCCAGAGAGTTAAATGTTGCAGAAGTAGGTCTAAGTCACTATTTTTTTTTCTTTAAATGTGCAAGTGTATAATCTTCTGATTTCTCTACTATTGATCACAGATTACTATATTACCCGCCATAAATTTTTCTTAAAACGGTGAAAGAATTGCGAGGATGTAAAGTAAATATTACTAACGAAACTCTGGTTTGAAAACTGTCGAAGTTCCGATGGGGCGTGGCACGACGAACAGAAAAGTCACACGTCGAGCCATTTCGACCTAACGTGGCGAAGAATAACACGGGACTGAGACAGAAAGACACGAAGGAAAATTCACCACGAGCTTGACGTGTGTTGTTTACATTGAGCCTCGTCTAGAAACAACGCCTCTCTCTCCCGACACCTGTGTTTAACCCGATTTCTTTACCACCAGTCTCACGATATATTGCAGACTCTTTTTAATTAACAGGATTTAAACAATTATATTCGAGATATTTGGTTCTTATTCCCTTAAATATCTTTTGATATTTTGAAACCTCGTAATATTTTTCCTATTAACACAGAGCTTACCTCGTGTCACTGATTATTTCTTCGGAATTGGACGTGGAAGTGAAATTTCTATAAAAATTTCTTTTTAATACTAAAAAGGGCACAACTTTACGAGTTTTATTAGCTAAATATTAGGTAACCAAATGAAACCGACGCGAAACGAAAGCGTACCGATCACGAAATTACTTGCGATGCGTTAATGACAGAATTAAGATGAGAATTGAGATTTTTAGAAAGAAATTGATCTCGAAGCGAAAAGACAAATGAAAGCATTAGGACTCTTAGTCGAATTTTGTTGGTCAATCAAATAACGTATCCATCAAATTGAATAAAGTCATATTCTAATACAGTCCTTATTTATTTCAACATTTTTCACCACAATAGACAAATAATCCACAATACTAGGCTACTATACAAATGACAATCTTATAACGACACACGTTATAAAATCTGTACCACCGGACATTTTCCACCAAGTACACGTAGCTTTACAAAGCTACAAAGCCCAGGTCAATCGGGAAAACTCTGGACGATGCGTCAGGAAAACTCGGAAAACGTGTACATGGTGGAAAAGAAATATAAAGAAGGTTTTAAGAACGGTCGAAGAAGAGTTCATTGTAGAGAGTCAGTTGTTATCGACTTGAGAACTCAATCGTGAAGTTAAGATTCGCTATAGATTCGTTAACAAAAGAAAATTCGAACGTTTAAACGTTTTAATTTATCAATAAATTATTACCACCATTCAAACTCCTATAAACCTATGGATTCGATATGCTACAAGACCACGTATCTATACCTAACAAATATTTCAACAATTCGCGATTACAAACGATAGTTTATCCGCAAAATAATGTCCTCAAGAGCCTAACTAGGTTACTGGTTCTCCGCGACACCTGCCTTGAAACCTAGCCAAAGGTCACGGTAATCTGAGACAGCGAGGAACATTGCAGGATCAACTTGCCGAACTCGTACTTTCACTGCTGGTGGCCAGGTCATAAATTACGTTAAGTACATGATCGAAGGTCTGCGGGGAGCAGCTGCGACATTCGCTAACTGGATGATGTATCAGAGGAGATGCGCGACGTGTTCGGTCCCGAGGCCAAGCAATCTTAAACAGTTGGCGAGGCACCGAGGAAGAAACGCGACATAATTCTTCGTTAGACGCGGAGGCGAAGGTGAATAGGTTGTAAATTACACGGCTCATAAGTCACGATGTTAAGCAAGTTCGCGAACAGAGGATCCGTGCAGTTCATTCAAGAACCTCTGGGGCTTCCGGGAGTCTTCTGTTGCCGGGGAAAAAGAATAACTCCGGCATAAAAAGTCATCAATTCAGGAAGCTTAATGCCGGTTTTCCATTCCCGCGAACGTATTCCATGACTCGTGGTCCTTTTTCTCCCGTTGCTGAAGGCGTCTCACCACCTGGCCTTTTGTGCGGTGTACGTGTATCATGGAGTGGGCCCGCCACGGTTACTTATTACGCGTGCAGTTAAGCTAAAGCGAAAAAGAGTGGTAACACGAATGAACGACGTTACCAAAGGAGGCGGATTTTTTTCACCGCCGTTCCGCTTAATTTTCCCTCGCGAGCACGTTCCGCGGTATTCTTCCTTCCGCAAGAGTTCGATAAAGCAGGCGCCATTTTCCGCCGCTGAAATCGCCTTCGCGAGAGGACAAAGACGAGAGAACAATAAACAATTGACCTTTCGATTAGCAATCGGTTTGACGATACAGTGGAATTTTACGTTTGTCTGGCATAATATTGCTTCATTTTTCCCAATGGAAATTTTCCGACCGCGCGCGAGATTCTCGACGGGAAATAAAATTAAACACATCGTTTCGCGTATGTATTCCGGTCAGACGTTACGTCTGTTTATGCTAACGAAATATCACGCTTTTTGCTGCCGACTCTTTTTCATCTTCGTCGATTTATCGGCTTCTGTTGCGCGACGCGTCGAGTGAATAATTGGTCAATAAATATGAAAATGTTATGTAACGTTGGTAGTCCAGACCATGGTGTTTCTCATGTTTACGGAATGTGGAATGTAGATGTTTACAGAATACAGAGAATGGTAAAAATGTGCATTATAGTGCGTTCTAGAAACTGTAATCGTGTGACTTTCCATTTTGAAAAGCCGTACTGGTGATATTTTACATCATGCTTGTTATCTTCATGTTTAATTTTATAGTAAATAATTACTCGGAAACGATAAGATTTGAATTTTGTGCTAATTATTCATTCAGAAATATGTATTTTATCTTAACAAAAAATAATCCGACTAGAATTCTTTATTGCTCGTTTAAAATAAAATGCATCCCGAATGCATATTATTCATTTCTTTGTTTTCTCGTGGATTAATAAATATAACGATAAAGTTATGTATCTCCAAAATACTTGTATCGTTTTAAAAATTTCTTATATTCAAATATATCTGACTATTAACGACGCATGAGCAATTGCAAGCTTCTAAGTTGAAATTATGTCGCGATAAACTATCAAAAACGCACAATTTGATTAACACTAATACAAAATAAATAAATATTAGATTTTTCGTAGAATCGTATATGAAATCGAAGAGTCCATTTCTCGATGGATAATTGGAAGCAGCAATAAGTCGAAGAGAATTGCAGTGGAGAAGTAAGATAGAAAATTCATCCCTGGATGCTCGTGAAAGTGGATCCTTCGCTTTAGATGTCCAACCGGGTAATCTAATGTATATCGAGCAGAATTTCATACGTACTCTAAACCAAAGGAAAAGAGCGAGCAAGCAACGAACCGTGCTTCTTATGAGCGCCTATAAAATATATACGAAAGCTGTTCGATGCATGGAAGTCGGCCATCGATTTGACCTTCGTGGGCAAAAAAGCTTGGCAAAGGAGTGCAAACGAGCAAGATTAAACTGCATCTGGCGTGTTAGATGTTTCCTAGGTAGAATCTAACTCGGTTATCTCCATTCTTCGCCATTTCAGAGGGAAAAGTTTCACCTTCTATCCCGATGTTGCCGCGTTATCTCGTTGCAGCTTTCGTTTGAAGGGGCTGCTGTATTCTTAACAGGATCACGCGGGGTAAGTTTCAAGTAAAGTGCGGAGAAATGTAAGTCATAGAGAAGCATTGGCTATATTACACGTTCCTAAACGTAAGTGTTCGGAAATTTAACACGTTATAGTCCAAAGTGTGCTAAATCTAAGAGTAAATTAGAAGAGCGAGATTAGATAATTAATATTGGACACTCAATTTTGGAATAACAAATATGTAATTTAGAAAGAAGTAGCAATAAATTGAAAATAAAATAGAAAAAAAATTTAAAAATAGTTTCTTTACTAAAATTTGGAGATGTGTCTTACAGTGAATAAATATTGCAAACTGAAATTAAAATTTTTTCAATTTCCTGGATTTTTATAAAATAATGTCGTACACTTTTTATATCATCTATTGTTAATGATTTAAGCTTAGAAGTTACTATACGTTAATACCTAATTTTCAGCATGAAATTATTATTCATTTACGTGATCTTATTCTAAAGTCCATTAAAATTTTCAATGGAATTTCATATTAATATAATTATCTCAAATAAAGTTTGTCTGAAAAACTATGCATAATAATAGCGAGATAATAGGAAATGAAAAAGTTCCGAACCTATTAAAACTAAATTTATCGATCCGTACCAAAAATGTTATCGCGAAAATAAAAATATTTCATACCGACTTTCGTATCATTCGAAATGCGTTGCGCATACTGTCCATTTCATTAAATAAATTAACTTTAATGGAAGAAAAATAGTAACGAGGAGGGAGATAATTAGAGAATATAAATTTTCGTGAAAACTGTAATGGAAACATATTCGCGGAAAATTTCGAACGAAATGTAATACCTTAAACTGACATTACGCTCGAAATTAAAGTTCGTCCACAGCCATTGTTCCAGCATAACGCGCGGTTACGGATTTTTTGATTTACTTTTTACCAATATTCCACACGTGTGTCGAATCTTCACAGCCGCTTAGTTTCGACATTTTATCATCGACCCTCTCGTGTGGTGTACATTTGCATTTATTAAACATCGTTTTATACGTTACGCAGTGCACATTTCTTTTCAACAGTTAACCGATATCCCAGAAAATGAAAATTTATGACGATTTAGAAACGTATATAAAAACAATTTCATGAAACAAACAAGCGGGACAGTAACATTAACATTATATCGCTAATACGGTACATAAACACACATAATCGTTATATGGAAACAGGATTAACTTAGAAATTTATTCAAACTATCGACACTATATAACGATAAAACGAATACTATAAAGAATCGAATTTTTCATCGAAAGTTATATATAATAATCGACAGCAATTATGAAATTTGCATCTGACCTAATTTAATTTCAAATCCGCAATAATTAATAGCATAAAAGAAGAAGAACAGAATTATCTTATAACAATACAAGCAACTATATAATCATTAATTAATTTTAAAGGAACCAAACTTAAATGCGTGTTCAAAAATTGATGTTTAAATTTTAATTTATATTTGAAAACGTTAGAAAGTACTCGAACGTGTATTTAAAATTTAGGAATAGATTTAGCGTAAATTAAAAAGCTTCCGCTTAAAAAGAAATTGTCAACTCGATGTTTCAGAAGTATGTTCTACTTGAGAAACGACCTGAAACACGACATCTCCTTGATTTACAAACCGCAAGCTGTACAATAAGCAAAAAATGTCAGGAAGCCACTGATAGATCACCTCAAACAACCCCAACGATTTTTTCCTTGCCTTTTACCTTCGTCCATAATCGAAATCCTTGCGCACAGCTTTCCATAACTCACCCTTTGGAATAATAATATTTGAGAAAATCCTACATCAGCCTTTCAATCTCCACCCACATATGCTATATGTGTACCAACCTAAATCACACTTAGGTATATATATATCTCTTCAGGGTTTCAGTATAAAGCACTAACGATACGAATACATTGAAATATTATATAGAAATATCCGAGAAAAGAAAAGGACATAAACCTTACAATCCAAATTACGACATAAAAAAATATCCTTTATCTTCATTTTCTTTAAACTTTAATTAATTAATATCATAAAGGCGTTTTCTCGAACTGAAAATAACTAGGTGACAAAAATGGTGGAAGAGCTTTTAAAGATACATTAAATTTTTAGCTGGTATTTTATTTTTTATTTCGCGATACGAAGAAATAAATTCGAGGTCTCTATCATCGGGGTCAAATAAATACGGATCACTGGGTAAAATTCACTCGTAGCGAAGGAAAAGTCGAAGTTCTTATCTGAGAAACACTAAAGAGCCCAGTCACGCTTGATTTATCGTACGAACCATTAAGTTTAAGATGGCGCTGCGGTGGAATCCGATCGCAGCGCCAAATGCAGCTCGCGGTTTAGTACAGAGACACTTGGCGTCGTAAAATCTGAATAGATGTTGCACGACGTTCAAAAGGTCGAATAAAAACGTGTTATCCCCTTTGAGTGGTACAAATCCCATAACCGAAACGATGTGTAATCGAGATATTATCTTCCCGACATCGAATCTTCGCGCTGGCTTATGAAAAAGCAAATCGAAAACACCGTTTACAACGCAATGAATGTTTAATGCAGCAATCACTCGGGATATAACCCCTTCTCAATGTGCAAATACCCGGTTTCCGTATTACGCGTTTGTCCCCGTGGCTTGCGTCCTCTCCTGAGATAAATCGTTCCAGGAAATATACACTTATCCCGCAGTTTCCAGAGTAAATCGACGAATAATGGAATCCGCTTAGGATCTTAAAAGCTCTTAGTTATATGGCCACGTTTGGTTGTCCGTAATCTTGGATATCAAGATTCCTTTGAGCTAGAATACTTTGAGGCTTGGATTCGTTAGGTCTTGATCGTGGCCTTTGCAAATGCCTCGCAATGTTTCCGATATCTTAAACTAGTGTTAATAATTAATTATTAACACTGGAGTACTATTACGAATAACTGGGTACGAATTTTTTTATTAATTTTCGCAGCTACTGAAAATATATATTTACACATTTACAGCTTTATACATTTTTATTTAGACAGAACATAATTATTTTCAACATGACATTAATTACAATCATCTATGTATGCTATATCTAAATAAATCTACATGTTATGGATCAATGATTCGAGTGTTAGCTAAACATTATTGCCACGAAGAACGACCATACGCGTCCCCAATAATTGGTCACTTCATTACAGTACACACACACTTTTCCTGTGTACTAAATCTCCTATTAATGCTTGAATTACTATCAAATAACTGTTATAAATACCAACGATAATTAATTACGAAAGAGAATTAAAAATATATAGGCTTTAAAATACCATAAAAATAGTTAGAATGTTTGAATGAATTTCAGAAAAACGCTTTTACATGTTCTGAAGGATACAACAGTAAAAGTATAGATTATTGTACAATTAACGTTAATTAATATGAAACTAATAATGAGACTAGATCCAAGAGGACTTGTTTCTGCCAGAGAAAATTCCTCGTAGCTATTATTTTATCCAATGATCTCGATTGGGGTGAAATAAAGGCAGACAGTGGTCAGGTTGTGTTCAAACTTCAGACAGTACGATATTTTGCTGGATATCTGCCTCGTAATTTTCCTTCTGTACGAAAATACGAAAACGCGCAGGTCTGATAAAGATCGTTCTGGTTAGCTCTGGCGTCCATAGCTGGTCGTGTCTAGACAGCAAGGATTCGGATACTCTGATCTCAACGTGATTAGACTGAGCCGTCGAGAATTTTCAGATACTCCGTTATAACTTCTCTCATTTAAAGGGAGAAAATAAAAATTATTTACGATACCTAAGTTACCCTGTTCTGTACAAGATTAATAGATATTTCTACGTTATCGAAATACTACGAATATCGAAATAAATTTAACGAATATCGAAAATAAAATTTTCAAATTATCAAATTTTCAATAATAAAATTGATCTTTTATTTTCTAATTTGCTCAAATTTGATACAGAATGAGAATATTGCTTCAATTTAAACGTTAATATTAGAGTTTACTTATTGTTAATTACAGAGTATAGATGTAAATGTACATGTAAATGTTCTACAGATAATAATTAATGTCAAATATGCGTTCGATAAATTGTTCTTTTCGAGTATTAATGTTTTCTCGTTACAATTTCATTATTAATGTAAACATTTTCACAATACATAGTAGCCAATCCTATTGTTTGCAAAAGCGAATACCAATAGTTACTCGATTAGGTTGATTACTTATACATTAGTTGCCACATATACCTATGTAATGATAATTTCATATTATTCAACGAATTTCTGTTTGGTTAATTTAAATTCCAGGTTATCGCATTCCCGATTCTCTATTATAAATACTGATACCAAATTTTGGTCACAGCGACCATTTAATAAGTCAAGAAGTATTATCGTGTTCAGAAATACATGTAGATGTAATTATTTACAATTTTTTGACTCTGTAATGGATCTAATCTAGTATTTAACCAAATCTGAAATTAATCATTAGTGATTTCGTTTAAAATACGGAGAAAATGAGAAACCCATATTACATTTATATCACACACCTAAGCACTATATATGAGAACCCTAGTTGATCAAATTTTTCTAAAATAAATTTCCATAAATATAACTTTTCAAAAGTTAAATTCGAAATAAAATATATTTAAAACCTTACCCTGTATATCCCAGTTACGTCACAATAAAGACATCACTAATCTATAGTTTCTTAATAAATGTTGATTTCAGTATCACCAAGATAAAAGAACGAACATAACTATTGTAAAAATAAATTCACAGATATTTACACACTCTTTCTTCTAAAAAGATAAAACTCTAATTTTCAAAAATCTCCTGAGTATAAAAATACATTGCCATCACCGATTCATCATACGAGAAATTTCTCCAGGTACAAAAGCTATCTCTAGCTATAAAAGACACCAAAATTGCGGTCCATAATTCTCTGCACTATAACCTATCAAATCCATAGCTCGCAATTAGTAGTATTATTAGCATCTCGTGTATCCTTCGTATACAGATAGGCAAGCTAATGAAAGGATCAGCAAGGAATCACGAGCAGAGCAAAACATAGCAATATGTTCATATTACACATGATTACACCACGTTGGCAGATCATTTTCCGCGGAAATACCCTTATTATTTCGATGAATCAGTTACCAATGCATCAGCCGAATGTAATCGAGCCCCGATATTGAATGGCCCTGTACCACGCAGTCGCTTCGTTCTTCCAAGCCTTGCACAACCAGCAAGTCGAATCGAACTCCTCGCTTTACACGGACGAGCAGCGTTCGGATGAAATTCCTAACGAAATTTCCAGTTTCGTTCGACAAACGAGGCGCTTCGCGAACAGGCAAAGGCCTTATCCCGTCGAACAACAGAATCCGAATGATAACGATGGAACTCCGCTCCTCCACGCGTTCCTAGGAACGAAGTACACAACGCAGACTTTGCTCAGGAAATCGAAGCACCGTGCCGAAGTTTCCATCCACTTCACCTCGATATCCCAGAATTATTCCGCAATTTTCTGTAAGTACTTATCTTTTACTTCGCTCATTTTTAGCTCCGTTAGTCATTTGCTTCTTCGAGCAACAATCTTTCGAACTGGAAGATAACAATCGCTGATACAAGAATCACTTAGAGAATATTGGTTATAGATCTGTTATAATTGAATCTCGTTAAACAAAGTTAATAATGAATACCTTGGCTAATTATTCATAATTTTATTTTTTAAAACAGGAAATTGAAAAGACGAAGAAGAAAATTACAAACCACGATAACTTTCACCTTTTAGTTAGGTGTTTGAAGAAAAAATTCGTTTCCTCATTTCGAGTATGAAGATCTTTGAGAATGAATTCCCTGAGAGAAATTCCTTGCTAAACAAAATGAATAAAAGAATACTTTGGCTGATTATTTAAAATTCTATTTTTTAAGGGAGAAGATTGAGAAAATGAAGAAGAAAATCACGATGACTTTCACCATTTGGTTAGGTGCTTGAAGACAAGATTCGTTTCTTCATTTCGAGTCTGAAGATCTTAGCGAATGAATTCCCTGCGAGAAATTCCTTGCTCAGCACGATCGAACTCCACAGTGGTCTATATTTTTCGTGAATAGCTTGTGAGTAATAAGTCGTTTACACGTGTCGAGAACGCTTAAGGGTGTCTTTTCTGGGACACTTCCCTCAAGGAATAAACTCATCGCGATGAACGTGAAAAGTTGATTGGTCGATCTGTTCCAACTCTTGTAAGGAATAACCCAATCTATCATAACACTTCTACTATAAGAATTTGATGAGTTACAGTATAATAGACCTAATTTCCCTTATATGATCATAAAGACAAGACACACTAAATACACGATCATATTTATAAATTATTATTTATACTATTAATTGTAACCATAAAACGAAGACTTAAATTGAATCCAAATTTTAGTGGCATTTTCTCTGTCAGTTGTCTCGCAAGTTTAAACAAAATTCTTAAAAGGTAACTACATCTTCGATTTAAAAAACAATATTAATTCATGAAATTTCGTGAATTTCAAAAGCGTCGGAAATTTCATAATCCTACGAAGCTCCTCGAGTATCAAAGATTTCAAAAATTCATCGAAATAGAAATAAACTAGCACGCTATATCTCAAGAATTCCAAGTGTTCCGGAGCCATCGAAATCTTAGAGAATTCCAGGGATAGTCGCATTTTCACTATCCAGTAACTCGAATATCACTGTTCCTAAAAAAAATTCTTCAAACCCAACTGAGCTTTCGATTTTAAAACCAAAATTAATTCTTGAAATTTCGTGAATTCCAAAAGCGTCGAAAACTTTAAAATCCTACGAAGCTCCTCGAGTATCAAAGACTTCAAAATTTCATTGAAATAGAAATAAACAAGCACGCCAAATCTCAAGAATTCCTAGTGTTCCGGAGCCTTGGAAATCTTCGAAAATTCCAGCGACTGGAAGTTCCAAGGATATAACAATCGGATTCCAAGTAACCTAGACAAAACCACGTATTCAGAGACTAAATCGTGCCAGTTCACACCATTAGCGCTTGCACGCATCGAAATACAGGATCCAAGCAGATGTCCAATCACGCGTGAACGAAATGACGGGACCGTGACGCTTGGAGCCCGGAGCACGGCCGTATCAGTGAAATTGGAACGTGAAATGTTATCATGTTTCGCTGTAGGGAAAAGATATATATCGGCGAGATCGCCGGCTTAAATCGCCGATCGATACGATATCTATCGATCGCGAGTCACTTTGCAGCTGAACACATACACACACACATATGCGCAGGCGCGCGCGGATCTGGAATTTGCATGCTAGAGTGGATCGGGGGGACGAGCTGCTACTGGGACAACATAGGATACCCATCCGGCCGAAAATCGGCGAAACTCGTGAAATCGGTACAGTGCCTCTCCCACCCTGTGATCTTTTGTATTTCGGGCACGTAGACGTAGACGCTGGGGATTGTAAACGCGAAACCCATCGACCCATCCACGACGTTCTTTTCAGGATCGACTTGAGAAATACAGACGACATGGATGGAAGCAAATTTTGCCGTTGTTGGGTGAAGCTCTTGATAAATAGACTGACTGTCCGGGAGATAGCTTTGGGAGAAGGTCCCGTTGTGAATGGGAATCAGCTGAGTGATGTTGTGGAAGCACAAGGTGTGATAAAGAGACAAGACATGCCATGATTTTCGCTATATTTCGAATAACTTCCACAGCCTATATTTTTACAAGAAAGAAAAGGAAGAAAGGAAAGTAAAATTGGGTTATATAATCACTGGTTTTCGTTTCATAAGTCGAATAATCTCTGTGAAGGTTTTGTTAAAGTTGGGAAACAAACGATTTCTTTCGCGAGACTAACAACGAAAAATGCTAGTGACTTTTGTGAGAAATGGAAAATTACGATTGACTTATCAAAATAGTTGCTGGTTTTTCGTTTTGATACTTCATTAATATTCGTGGAAAATTTGTCGATACTTTCCGTGAAAGTAGATAAAAAAATAGTAGAATCTTAAAAAAATGAAATA